>PVLD010022936.1:0-28361 GCA_004027595.1 Dinomys branickii | reverse complement strand
CATCTCACCCCAGTAAGACTGGCCAGTATGAAAAAGTCATCCAATAACAGATGCTGGCGAGGCTGTGGAGAAATAGGGACTCTATTACACTGCTGGTGGGAATGCAGACTGGTGCAACCACTGTGGAGAGCCGTTTGGAGATTTCTCTGCAAACTAGGCCTAGAGGTTCCATTCAAACCAGCTATTCCTCTTCTGGGTATTTTCCCAGGAGATCTGAAAACATCATATCACTCTGACATATGTGCACCCATGTTTATAGCAGCACAATTTGTAATAGCTCAAATGTGGAAGCAACCCAAGTGCCCATCCACAAAAGACTGGATTAAAAAATTGTGGCATTTTTATATAATGGAATATTATTCAGCTATAAGGAAAGACAGTTTTGGGGACTTTGTAGGCAAATGGACAAAACTGGAGTCCATACTCATAAGTGAAATAAATCAGCGATACATGTGCAGGCAACGTATTATATCACTGGTGTAAGAACCCGAGGGTGGGAATATAAACTAAGAGACATGAAGGAAATCTGTTCAAAAACAGAGAACAGATGGGATGAAGGAAAGGAGAAAAGAAAAAGACAAAAATGTATGTATGTATATAGGAATATGCATATATGCAGGAGGGGTAATATGGTTCTACTATTGTATTATATCACTTAATGCTAAGCAATAATCGATGACGGGTTATTTGATCAATCTTCTATGTCTGTATGTTTTGTCCTGAACACACACTTCGAAGATATCAATATGTAAAGCAGCAACTATTGGTGTTCTTGTTGTTGTTGTTGTTGTTGCTTTTGTTGATGTTTGCCTGTTTTGTTTTTTGTCTTTGGATTTTTGGTTTTTGTGTTTTTTCTATTGTTGAGAGGATTAATTGTCTGACTAAATTTGCATGTCTGTATATGGGTTTATGTATTTACACTTCGAAGATATCAATGGATAAAGCAATAACCACTGTTGAGATCATTTGACCTTGTGTATAGATTAGTTGTGATTGTACTATTTTTCATGCTAATTGGTGTCTGTCAATATGTTTTTGTACTTTTATTTTTTTAAATAAAAAAAAATAAGAAAGGGTGATTTATTATAGGCTTAAAGTAGTCAAGAAAGTATGTGGCACCTGGGGGCGTGGCTGAAGCATTTGGAGGACAGCACTGACAGTATTGAGATCACTGCTGAAAACTAAAACGGTTTAGAAAGCTCTTTTCACAAACCTAGGAGAAGAGACAGAGACTTTCTTGGCCTCCATTCCTCTTCTGAAAAAAGCCCCTACCACTTAGACTGTTAGATTTTGAAGAGTTTCAGCAACTAGGGGCTGGGGTTGTAGCTCAGTGGAGTAAATGCCTGCCTGGCAAGTGCAAAGTCACGAGTTTGATCCCCAGTACTGACAAAAAAGAGTTTCAGTGACTGTTAAGATTCTTCCAGCACAATATTAAATGTTTCAACTCTCAAGCACTCCCTATTTTGTAATCTGCCCCTAATCTTTTGAACTGATTTAATCTTTATTTCCTAGTTTTAAATTACCACAAAACATACAAATTACTTTTAAAAGTCATTCATTAAAAGGGTAATTTATTATTCATTCAGTGTGGTGATCATTCATAAGTGATCATCAATTACTTTATTTCCCTAATTCTAATATTTTTTAAAAGCCAATTGAAAAGTATTCATAACAGTTTTACTTTTATTAGGCCATCCTTGAAACATCTCCAGTGTCCATGAGCAGGTGCATAAACAGATTACAAAAGTCATACACTGAAACACCAGTCAGTAAAAGAAGAGGAACCACTATTGACCCTCGAGCTAACGTGAATGAATTCCAAAAGCATAGAGTTGAGTGCAAAAGCCAGACACAAGTTAAGTACATAGTTCACGAGTACACACAAAGTTCTAGAGCAGGCACATTCACATCATGGGGGTAGCGATCAGAGGAGCGAGTGGAAGGAAGAGACTGGAAAGGTCAAAGAGAACGATGCTTAGGGAGCTGCATATACCTGTTAAAATTCAAACCAGTGTACTTACTACATACCAAGTACACCGGGCAGCCCTCCTTCCCGGGTTGCAGAGGGAGCACAAGGAAAACTCCAGCTGGGGGCAGAGTGCTTCTCCCAGGGGTGAGGCAACTCCAGAGATGCTGTTGCTAGTTGCTTCCTCTTTAGAGAAGCCTAAGATTTTTTTTTTTTTTTGCATTAAAATATAGTCCTCTTTTACAACCCATTCAGTTATTTTGGCCTTCCGATAACACATGATGCAACAAGCTGAGGTCTTTTAGATTTTATACAGAATATTTCTAAAACTTGCCAGAATGCCTATAGCCTGTTGTCTCTACGGCAGGGAACATTTCATGCTAAGAACCCCCTTTACAGCACTGTAAGGCATAAGCAGTTAAACGTGTGTCCCAGGCCACATAAAAAAGAACATTTAGTTTGCTTAGAACTATGCTGAAGTTGTCTGGTACTACAGGACGCTGGCAGTCTGTTCTTGGTAAATTGCCTTTCCCTGGGCTTTTCTGTTTTTGTTTCTCAAGATTCATTTTTTTCACCAGGTACTATAAAGATGCAGAATAGCACTCTGTACATCAAATGTCACCTTCTAAGAGGAGCAAGTAGATCTTCAACGACAGGCAAATCTAACATGGTCTGTGATCCAGTCCTGACCTATGAATGAAAGGCGAAATGTAGCCCTCTACACAAGACAAAGGAGGAAAGAATGGGGTTTGGGTTTGTTTTATGCTTCGTTGATGTTGTTGTTGTTTTAGACAAGAAGTGTTTCCCGTAGGATATGTGTTTTGGTTTCATATTTTCTTTAAAACAAATCTCTTGTAAATTAGAAAATTGTGCAGTGGGTTGCCAAAAACTGTTGCCCTTTGTTAGATGCCTCTAACCCTGTAAATCCTCTCTTGTGCCCTGTCCCCTTATGTTCCCTCCTCCCTCCCCGGGAGAGCAGGAGCTCATCCAACGCTGTAATTATCACCCACTTGTTATTAAAGAGCCTCCCAAATCCTAAAAAACCAAAAACCAAAGTATCCCGCTATTTGTTCAGCAGCACTGAGGGTCGAACCCAAGTCCCTCATGAATGTCAGACAGGTCCTTTATCACTTGGCTTCACCTCCAGGCTTACATCCTAGTTTAAAAACTGTACATGCCTCCAGCTTCACAGGGAACTTATTTCCTGCATCTGGACTCTGGGGGCAGAGAGAGTATATTAAATACCAAAGATAATGTAAAAGTCCCACAAGAAATTAACAAATGATTGTTTTTCACTGTGTTGGGGATCAAACTGGTCCATGGCCTTGCACATTAGGCAAATATTCTCCTACTGAGCTACATCTTCAGCATGACAATGTTTTGTTTTTGAGGTAAGGGCTCATTATGTAGTTCATGTTGGCGTTGAGCTCCTTATGTAGCCCAGACTGGCCATAGTGATCCTCTTGCTTCAGCCTCCACAGTGCTGGAGTTCCAAGTGTGTACCATGCCTAGTAAGACAATTCTTATACCCCTAAACCAGCACAAAAGCAAACAAAACCCCACCATCGATGTAGGTCAACCATTAAAGAAAGGAACTCTTTGGTTTTTGTTCATGAACTCTCTGCCTACCCCACAGTGATAGACACGGGTCTAGTTTTAGTCTTCAGCATGTGGAAAGCCAGTTTTTCCGGCACCATTTATTAAAATGCTATCTTTACTTCAGTGAACGTTTGGCCCCTTTGTCAACGGTAAGGTGGCTGAGTGTGCCAGTACTTGTGTCTGCATCTTCTAATCTGTCCCATTGATGCTCAGGTCTATTTTTTTGCCAGTACCATGCTGTTTTTTTTTTTTTTTTTGCGGTACTGGGGATCGAACTCAGGACCCTGCGCTTGCTAGGCAAGCGCTTATTCCACTAGCTATATCCCCAGCCCCCATGCTGGTTTTATCACAGGAGCTTTGTAGTAAAATTTCCATTCAGGGATTATGATGCCTCCTGCCTTGTCTGTTGCCCAGGATTACCTTTGCTATTCTAGGTCCTTCTGGTTCCATATGAATTTTAGGAATGTTTTCTCTGGATCTGTAAGGTATGCTAGTGGTATTTTGATCGAGATTGGATTAAATCTGTGTAAGTTTTGGCAGTATGGCCATTTTCACTATGTTGTTCTCACCCATGAGCAAGGAGTATCTTCCCGTTTTTGAAAGATAAAACTTGAGGCTTTCATAGGTAAATGGATGCAACTACAGACCATACTCAAGTGAAATAAATCAGACTCACATGTGTAAACATCATATTGTCTCCCTAGTGTAAGAAAGAGTAAGATCCAAAAAGTACAGTAGATAATTGTGAAAGGGAAACTGCTTAAAGAACTGAGATAGGAGGAAGAAAGAAGGAAAAGCATGTACCTTGTGTGTCTGTGTGTATACATATATATGGTAGCTAAGATAATTGTACTACTAATTTCTATTAGTTCACTGAAAGGAACAGTGAGTATTTATATTGTTTGATCAATCTCACATGCCTATATCTGGTAAGCTGAGCAACTACTTTTTTTACAATTTATTTTAAAAATAAAAGGAGGAAAACATATTACCAGATATCCATTTACAAAATAGCATAAGAACAATAAAAGCAATACAGAGATACAGACAAAGTGGTAGGAAATTATCAATGGTTGTTGTATTACATATTGATATCTTCAAAGTAGTTTCTCAGGAGAACAAATACAGACATGCAAGATTGATCAAATAATTAATCACTAACTGTTCCTTTCAGTACTGTTAGCTATCCTGTACATACATACATAATTTCCTTTTCTTTCTCTTTTCACTCACCCCAGTTTGAGCAACTACTTATGAAGAGAATATGCAATAACCATTATTAATTTCCTATCATCTTGTTTTGAATTCTGTATCTTTTTATTGTTTTTGGAATAAAAAAAGAACTCTTACAAACACCCACTGAAGCTAGCAGGTAACAAAATATTTTTTTATTGTTCTAAAATTAAAAATAGTACACAAGCATATATTGTTACAATTCCAAAGCAGAATACAAATATATAAATTATTGCAGTTTCCAAAGAAAATATAACCAAAAGTCTAAATATACTGTTTTGGAACAAACTGAGTTTTTATCCCAGCAGTTTCATTTCCCCCCCAGATGTCTCAGCGCAATTTTGTAAATAAATTTCTAACACTAAAAAGAGATTAAGTTCAGTGACCAAAGCACATGCTACTTACATTGAAAGCAAAGTACACATACAGTCACACACACAAATACTACTTTTAGAGTTGGGTAAAACTCATTTCCTTGATTTTTTGTTTTATCTTAATAAGTTTAAAACTGGGATAATTTACAATCACTAAAATGCATTATTAATGTGTACTCTTTTAAATCAAATGTAATAGTAAAACTATGTTCCCAACTAGGACCTCATGGATGGTAGGCAAGCAACCCCCCGCCCCAATTTCTAGTGCTACAGACTGCTATAATGTTTTGCATTGAGGTAAGGATAGCCTGCAGTTGCTTAACAGGCCAGACTATAGCATAACAATGGCAAACGTGAAAGGATGAAGAAAAATGAAAATACTGAGACATGAAACAGAGCTCTGACATTCCAGTTACAGCATGGCAGCTTCCTCCTTTGTGCCAGAGCCTTTTTACCTTATTCTGGTACATAAATTCCTTTACGCCATCACTACAAACATTAACTTGGCAAAAATAACCTGTTGAGAGTTTTATCTCTAATTTTCACCACAAATTTTCTCACATGATCAGTTCCACCAACCTAAAGTTAAAACTGCAGTCATATACTGAAATCAATTATCTTTGCTTCACAGTCACATCTGAAAAGATACTTTAAAAATTTTATGGATTATTAACTCTCTTAATAAGTATTCAAAAATAATCAACTGTTTTACTTTAGTATAAGCAGTAATATCTGTCAATAAGTGAACTGGCAAAAGTCAGAAAAAACTAACACTGTAAGAACTTAACACTGTACCATTTAAAAGTTTTCATGAATTTGTAACCTACTTTTATGGTTACTAATTGGAACCTCTCAATAAGCTACACAAATAATTTAATATTTAAAAATTCCTATTTAAGTTCAGAGCATATACATTTTATATGGCACTTTACAATGTTAATAATGAAGGATTTCCTCTAAAATGAAATGAAATAAAATAAAAAGTGGTAAACATTAAACACATATCAATTTAAAAAACTTAGTTTCAAAAACCAGCAAAAATTATAAGCCTTAACAATATAGACACCAAGGTAAACAATGTATAAACTTAAAAAACAAGTATTTTCATGGCCAAGGATATGATTAAGCATAAAAACAACACTGAGGCAAGGAGGGTGGTACCGAGCTGGGATCCCAGCACTCCGGAATGCTGAAGCAAGGACTGCCAAGTTCAAGCCACGCATGGGCAACTCAGGGACTCAGTGATACCCTGCCTCAAAAATAAGGTAAATTTAAAAAAATAAAAGGGCTGGAGGTACAGCTCTGTGTGAAAGCCCTGGATTGAGTCTCCAGTACCACAAGCAAATAAAAAAACAAGCCAAAGATGTCTACTGAGATGATAAAAAAACCCAAAACAAAAAAACCCTGAATATGCTTTCTGAAACTGCTTGCAAACATGAACTTGTTATTTTAGATATAAACCTTAAACGTATATAAAAACGGGCACATTTGGTGAACTGAATGTGTGTGTATTTTGGGAAAATAAGGAGGTCTCTTTTCTCCAAGATTTTGGAAAAGAAACTACATAATGGAATAAAAACATCCAGCTGCCTTAACCACCTTTACTGTGGCCTCGAGCGCATGCCTTTTTTAAAGGACCAGTTCAGAGATTAATACTGGGGCCGAAGGATAAGATGATAATCTTAGGAAACAGAAAGCTGGACAATTTAAAAACACTGTCCGTTTAGTTTGTTTTTGTGGTGCTGGGTATCAAACCCAGGGCTTTGCATACGCTAGATAAATAAAAACTTTCTTTAAAGATATCACATGATTAAAACTCACTTTTCTTTCTGACTTTTAAAACTTACTGAATTATGAAGTTTAATGTAAAAAAAAATCAGTCTTATTTCATTTCCCTTTATTCTATAAACTCTGAAAACGTAATGCCGAGTAGTGACCTGTCTTTCACCATTTCTGCCACATCGATTTTTTTTTCCTATACCTCCTCAAAGTGTACTAATGACTGTATAGAAGAACTGTCAATTGTGGAAACCAATATTTAAGATACTTACGTTCTCTCAAGTTAGAATTCATCTCTGTCCCTGATCCTTATTTTTGCATATATAATAATTGCATATTTAATCAAGAAAGCATAGAAATATCTAAGTTTACCAAATATTTGGATAAACTTGTGCAAAATACTTCAATAAAAATTTTTTTCTACTAGAAATTCCTCTGAGTAAATACTAATGTGAATACCAGCACCACCAGATAGTTTTTAGGACTTTTCCTTTGAAAAATAAGCTTAAGTAAAAATACCTAAACGGAATTAATCATAGCCCACAATTAAGATCTTAGTACATGCACAATCCTACTCAATTATTCCAAACCCAGTAGTAAAGCTATGTGTTTGTCAGAAAAGTCTTCAAGAGATAAGCAGACACTTTCTTTGGATAACACTGTTCTGTTTAGGACTGAACCCTATGGCTCCTATTTTGGAAATAGGCTACCACTGATAACAAATGCAATGCATCCCAAACTTTTATGACTTTCCCCAGGTTATCTGAACAAGCCCAAATGTATGCGACAACGCTGGCTGGTAGTTCTTAACACATTATGCCAAGAAAGAGTAAAGTCAACTTGAAAATACAACCCGAACAACTAAGCACTACAATACTTACTGGCATAATAAGGACATGTCTTTATCCCACTTATAAATCTGGATATTTTCATAATGTACACATTGAACTTAAAGCTAATCAAAAGTAAGGCAAATGCATCCATCCCCACTCTCAGAATTTTAAATGCATTTTGGATGACTCAAAGAACTGAGAATAAAAGCGTATTTCAAAAACTTCCTCTGAAAAGCTTGACAGTCATGTTGTTTTGAAGAAAAACAAAACAAGTCAATAGGCTATCAGTTAATACCCTCAGGCCAACGTAATACATCTTAGCATTACAAAAAGTTGCTTTCACCTAGACATTTCTTTGCCTCCTAAAATACTGTACGTGTTCAAAACTAAAAATCTGACCTAAGCCAGGACAAGCTACCAAATGTAAGGCAGATGTCACTTACCTCTTTTTGGGAAAAGCTGCCAAGTTAATGAGCAAAAGATCTACCTCATGACTACGTTTTAAGCACCAGTTACAATTTCGAACCCATTTTAATCTGGCATTGGTTATAGCTCTTGGTGTAATACATTATTAAAAATATCTAGCTGCCTAAGACTATTAATTAAGAAATGTTCAGAAACATAACAGGTCACATTCTTTTAAACATGGCCTTATTTTGTTGAATTAGAAGTTTTGTTTTTCTTGTGTCAAGCAGTTTTCTCTTTCCTTGTAAAGTTTAGAAAAATATAATGCTTTTTTAGAAGAATTTCAATAATGCTGAAAACAGAATTTGGACAGTGTAAGGATTTTTGAAACTATCTCAAAGTGGCACAAAGAATAATTTTGATTTTTTTCAAAAATAGAACACTTTCTTTTCTTTTTAGGGGGAGGGGCAACATTTTCACTTAGAAAGTAAGATACACTTCACTTGAAAGTGAGGCTTGACCTACTCTGGCCAAATTCTAACACATGAAAGTAACAATAAATGTAATGGAAGAGGCTATCATTTTTATGGTTAAACTGACATACAAAAATTAGTACTCTCACTTTAAACTCAGAAATGTGTTTGTTAGAAAACAATCATGTATTCTACTTAGTTGAACACTTGCTTTAAAAAGTTAATTTCTCTTTCATAAAGTTTTAGAGATTAAACTACTCAACTAGATAGATTTCTACTCCAAAATACATTTATCTTTGGAAAGCAAGATAAAATTTATGAAAACATTCTATTAAGAGAATAAAATGCAGTGATCTGAAATATGGGTGGACATATTTACACATGAAAATGTAAATACTCATTCAAATACATTTATAAAGAGGATGAAAAAGTACCTAAAATAGCATTTTTACATATAAAATTTTATATTAAAATATTGTTTATAATAAATATGAGGTGATACTATGAATTCCATTTCCTTCTTAAAAACTATCTTTAGTAGTTCAGACTAACAGGAGTTTGTTAAACTATTGTTTTGACAGGTGAATTACATAAAATAATGTTTCATAAAATCACACTCTAAGTAGTCATATGTGGTAAAAGTTAGGGAGGGACATTTAGCAATTATAGGAAAAAGATTCCCAAATGAAGTCAAATGATTAACACTATACCATTAGATGATCTGCTTTATTAGACAAAGATGTTCAATACTGCCGTATGCTTTAAGACCATAAAATACTGGGTCATATCTTGTTTCCAGCTGTTTGAAGTGCACATGCTAAGCAGACCAGGAAAGGGCGCAGAGTGTACGGAGTCCGTGTAAATTCAGTTCAGCTGTTCATTCCTGTTCGTCCTACTTGCAGACATGGTAACTTGGAACAGTTCCTGAGAAGCTGTTCAATGGCAATATGACGGACATGCAGCTGTGACTTCAAAGAATCTTTTTCTTGCACTTGATGTGTTAACTCTTCAAAAACTGCTGTAAAATTTAAAAGCATTTCATTTTTAGTACAAGAAAGCTAATCCTTGATTTATATTTTAAGTAACTATGAGTACTCTTAAGTGAATTCACTGGATGAATTTCAGCGATCTCCTATCAAGCAAACAGCTGACTTCTCCCCAAGGCCTATTTGGTAATCCCAAAGCCTCTGTACTTCAGAGCTCACTGGACTACAGGATTGTTCCCCATCGGGTGAAAGCAATGACTATGGACATACACAGCAGGAATCTTCCTTTCTGCTAAAGTGGAGCCACTTTTAATTAGAATCTCTAAGCATGTTTATTCAGTATTTAATATGACTTATGGACAAGAAATGCCTATTAGGATCCAGGTCTGGATACTCTTCTGAGAGGCGGTGGAATCACATTACCTAGATTTTCAAATCCTTGTTCCTACTATGACAGTCTTCAGGCACGACTTTCAGTTTTGTTTTCTTTCTGTATGTAAGACTGAACTTAGTAAACACCTCCCTTACAGAGTCACTCAGGGATTAAACGGGATCTTATTTGTGGAGCACACACATAAATACTTGTAAATGATCTGCGATGCTCTTACTGTTGTTCCCGTTCTTCTCACAGACTGGGTAAGAAAGATGACTAGCTTTACAGTCAATCAGGGACCAGTTAGAGTCCTTGTCTGCTACTGACTGAATGCATCATCTTTGTAAGTAAACTTTCTAAAGCACAATTTCCTCACCTAAGTAGGAATAAATTGTAAGGAAAAGGAAAGAAGACAATTAATGAATTTGGACAATAACTGTTAATACAGCAGCATATTTCACATTAAGGAATTAGTAGCAGCATTTTAAAAGGTGTGATATTAAGGTTGTGACTGCATTTTAAAAAGATATCTTTCAGAGAAAACCCTGATATATTTATGGGCAAAACAGTCGGTTACCTGGGATCTGTCTCAAAGTAATTCATACTGGGGACAGGGATGGGATGAGGGGAGTGGCTCCAGGTAGAGAGAAAAAATTAGCTATGCTTCTCGGTAATAGCTGGAGCTGGTGAAGATGGATCGAAGGGTTCACATACTCGTCCCACTGCTTTTCTATGTTCATTAGTAAAAACATAAAGGACAGAATAAGCCAGGACTAATGCTACCGTAGCCTTACAGAACTGCCAGGGAGCTCATCTCCACGTGCCCTGCACACATGAGCCTCATACAATGTAACACATAGAGAACAAATCTAGTGTCCATTTTCACTTAAGGAAGAAAGACATTTTTCTATGGCAATTCATAAAGAGACTGCCCTCTCCTTCCTTCTGCTGTGGGAACTAAGAGGTCCAAATATACAATTTCTAAATTTAAACACTGCTGAAACTAATGATGCCCTGTCATAGCAAATTTTTTGTATCAAAATTTGTACATGTTAAAAAACACTGAAGACTAATTCATTACCCTGGATTTGCTGTCGAAGCTTTGTATTCAGTTGTTTTACCTCATCAAGCGTCATTGAATTCACTGCAACATGAAAATATATTCATTGTTATCACAACAGTCTGGGAAAATAAGCTGCCTAATGCCAATACCCTGTTAAAGACAAACTGCAGTTATCTGGCAGTACAACATTAAGTAGTACTTCAGCATTAGCTCTCTCAGTGTGGAGAAGTTTTCAAATCTTGACATACCCTGCCTCCCCCAGTAAGAAACATATCTTATATCACTATCAGTTAACACCAACTTCAACCTGAAGCAAAACTTTCATCAAAAAATAGTAGTATGTTTGTTGGTTTCTGGTATTTCCTATCATATTTCAGGATTTAAAAACTAGCCATCAAGCTGATTTTGACTAAGCATTACACATTTTAGGACCTGCAGTTTGAAAATACTACTTAACATACTATGCAAATTGTGTGACAAATCATTTGTTCATCTAGTGAAGCAACCTTAGATAACTGATATGTACAACAAGAAGTTGTATGAAAGATATGTAGAGTCCCTTCTGGGCCTAAAATAATTTGATTTAAAGTCAATTACAAGACAGGTGTAATGGCACACAGTTGTAAACCCAGAACTAAGGAGGCTAAGGCAGGATTGCTGTAAGTTCGAGGCCAGCCTGAGCTATAAAGTGAGTTCAAGGAAAGCCTGAACTGCAAGGTGAAACCCTGTCTCAAAAAAAAAAAAAAAAAAAAAAAAGTCAATTACAATTATCTGACTTTCTGTAAATTTTTAGAGGTAGATATAGACAAAATGAGCCACCTTTTAAAAATTTTAAATAAATGTACACAATACCTTTTAGCCCTTAATAAAATGTCTCGTTTTTGCTTTTAATTGGCACCCCAGTCAATTAGTCCTATAGGGATTATCAACATGCTAATGAATAGTACATTACAGTCAGTAGTTGAAGCTGAACTAAACTATCTGAACTCTGAACTGCTACTGAAAAGTGATTCCATTTACTTTCAGTCATGTAAAATAGCAAAACAAGTGATAGGAGTGCTAAGCCAGTGTATGGGGCATGCTGAAGAGTACCTCAGAGAATGGCTAGTTTTAAGACCACTCATTTTTGCGAAGGTGAATCTATCACTTAAAGACTGTATTTAACAAATCTGATTCTACATCAAAATTCTTGACATACTGCACACATAAAAAAATATAAAAATCACTTCATCCAAAAAAGTAAAAACCACATAAATTTTACCTTCCCATTTTACTTACATTCCTCTCTACTATAATGCAGAGGCTGAGTCTGGACGTCCGCTTCTGGACAGAAGGTGGCCTCTTCTTTCTGTGCCTGGCTGTGACTGTGGGGCCACAGAACACTGCCACGGCATAAAGCAGAGCCTGGACCTGGTAACACAGCAAGCCCAAAGTCTGTATTTTCTCTCCGCTCCAAAACTCCTTGTGTACAGTTTGAGATGCCACGAGTACTTCCATCTATCCATCTTGCAGAGTATTTTGGTACTTGAGAGTCAAACTGTGGGAGTAATTTCTTATCCGGCTTATGTTTGAAATTAAACAAGTGATTCTGGGGGGTTTTAGAGCACTCGGAATCGGAGTCCAGATCTTTATTTTGTGCATATTGTACAATCCAGTTTATCTTCTTACTCAAAATAGTTTTAACTCCTTCGTATGTACTTTTGGAAAGCTTAGATCGAGGACAATCTTGATTTGCAATTAAATGGTATTTTTCAAAACAGTCTTTATGGCCCCTTAATGATTTGGTGTGCAATAGATTAGATTTTGGTACTCCTATGGGAGAAAAGAAAGAAAAGACTTAAAATGTTGTATTATTTGCACAGTGGCACATGATACCCATAATCCCCCCATAATCCCAGCAAACTGGAGGCTGAGGCAGGAGGATTGTGAGTTTTCAGGTTAGGCTGGACACTTTAGCAAGACTGTCTCAAAAATTTTTAAAATCCAACAAGGGCTGGAAACACAGGTCTGTGCCAGATAGTAGGTTTAACCCTCGTGCGGAGCGGCTCAGCTGGAGACTGACCACGCGTTTTGGGCTATAGCCAAGCCGGCCCCGGGAACATGCAGCGCCTGAGGTGAGCCACAGGAAGTAGCCGGACAAGAGCAAGGCCAGTCCGACAGGCGTCCGGCCTCCGTGTCCCTGCGTTAACCGCGGCACAGACGGCTCTAACAGTGTCTTGCTTTCAGTGTTCTCAGCAACATGCTGAGACTTGGCTCTTCGGCTCTGTCACGTGCTTCCTCCCGTTTTATTGTGTATAGATAAAGACGCGGACCATGCTGGGTTGCAGTCAGAGAGGTCAGGTCCCACCTTGTCCCAGCTTTCCTTTTATCATGTGTCTAGCCTTCTCTTACTCTCCTGTCACCCCCTCAGGACCCCGCTGGCTGTGTGGGTTGCAGCAACCCCCAATACTGAAAAAAAGAAAAAAAAAAAGAACCCCAAACTACCCTTACAGACTCTTGGCCTTTACCTTAGTGTTTATGGGACAAATTATCTTGAAATAAATACTTAGGAAATTTCTTTTATAAAGTTCAATAACAGAAATGCTCATTTTTTTTTTCCAAAAAAGGCACAGGTAAATCATGTCTGAATTACTAGTTGTATTTTTACTGAGGTGAGATTAAACCATAACTAGAAAATACATATGAAGACTTGAGAAGTTAAGAATTGCTTAACTCCTTAAACAAGTGTCTAACATTTTCAAATTTCCATTTTTATATTACTAAAACCTTATCAAGATAATTTTATCTTCTAAGAGAGATGAATTATAATTATTACAGAGCAGTAAATTCAATCTGTCAAGACACTTTGATAGGCAGTTTAACTACTCCACTTACAAATATTCTGCATACACCATAAATAATGGGACCGTTCACACTGCGGTTTACAGTACCAACTGCTCAGCAGGCCTGAAGTGCAGTAAGTCATTTTCAAAATACACATTTTCAGATATTGTGTTTCAAAATACAGAACACAATCATACGTTTTATGAATTTAAGACATTATTACCAGTAAGCAGCACTGCCTTTATACTGAAGATGTGTCAGGCTTGTGGAGCTGAAAACTAGAGCCTGCCAGAACTGACCGTCCCATCAGCACAGCTTTGAAACGAGTTAAGTGCAGAGCCACTTAGGTGCTCAGTTAAAAATTTTTTACCTGACTCATCAGAAAAAATTATATTCCGTACACGTCTTTTAAAAACTAAAAAGTTACCTTACGCTAAATGAGGGCATACTTCTTAAACACTAATACGTCTGTGATCAACTGTAATCACGTGGTACACTCAAGTTATCTGAGTGTCTTCTCCTTCAGTGGGCACCAGAGAAAGTTCTTCAACATATTAAAAATGCTCTATACTAGACTACAGAAAGCAACTTTTACTATTAAACCTCAGTAAACACTTCGTTCTGTAATCAAATTTAGAACTTTTAAAAATTATTTTTCAAATGGGAAGAGGCGTAAGAGATGGATGTGGGAGTGAAAGAAGGGGAAATAGATTTTAAAAACCAAAAAGAAAAAAAAATGGAAATACAGCTTTTTCAAATGGAAAGAGGATCAAGAGCTGGAGGGGTGGAGAGGACAGAGGCAGAAGGGAATTAATATGTGGTAAGCACAGGTGCAAACTCCCGATACAAATGTAAGCATCATGTATTGCAAACATTCACTAATAAAAAATACATAAATAAACATTTGTGGAGTTTTGGGTTTTTATACTTTGAAGTACCCCTGCGCTTTGCTTCAGTGACAGGTCAACAGAATAATGTGATCGTTCAAAGTAAAAGATTTTCTTTTTAATCATCCAATGTTCCTTCTTAACGATTCATTTAACTTTTCTTTGTCCATAAATGATTTTGTTTAACCATTACTTAAAATCCGTAACTTAAAATTAAGAACCAAGATAATATGTAACTAAGTAATCTGTGAAAGGAACAGCATATCACAGAACTACAATCATCCACTTATTGTGAAAATACATGAATTGCAAAATAAATTTGAAGCTGGATGTGGTGGTGCACACTTGTAATCCCTGCACTCAGGAGGCTAAGGCAGGATGATTGTTTCGAGTTTTGGACCAGCCTGGGATATAAAGTGAGCTCCAGGCCAGCCGGAACTGCATAGTGAGACCCTGCCTCAAAAGGACAAAAATAAGTAAATACATAAATAAATTTATTTCAAATTATGGCAGGTATTGAGAAAAATGTTCTTTATAAAAATATAAAACGTGTCAAGCACAAGAAGAGTTCTGGATGCGTATTTTATAGCTTTCTACTGGACATTTCTATTTAGCTGTCCCAACAGGCTCCTCAAACACACTGTCTGCATGACACTCCCGTGCTTCACCTCTCAAACCCCAACCTCTAAAGAATCTCACACCAACTGCCTAAGGACTAAACCTGGGTGTCTTTTTTTATGAGGTAAGGTCTAGCTCTTGCTCTGTAGTTAAGGATGGGCTTGACATCACTATGTATTCCAGGGTGGCCTCTAATTGACAGCAATCCTCCTACCTCAGCTTCCTGAGTGCTGGGGCTACAGGTACATGCCACAATGCCTAGCCTAAGTGTCCTTCTTAAAGGAACTTAAAGTTCCTCTCTTCCCCGAACTCAGATGTTTTGCTGTCCATCTGTAGATTTTTTTCCCCCATAATACTGAGGAAGTATATTTTAAATCCTTCTGCTTTATTCCATTACCACTACCACTGTAAATCTGATCATTCCCATCTCCTAACTAGTTCTTACTTCCTCTGAAAAGCTTTTTCTAACCAACACCACTAGGTTAGTTTATCACACTAGATTTTATAATGGACTCTTTATTCACTTTTATTTCTTGCTAGGTTGAGTTCTGTGAAAAAAGGGACCAATGCTATCTTACTTACACGCATTCTCAGTGTCATGGTGCCTGTCACACAGCAGGTACTCAAGCAGTTAAATGGATAAGGAAAAATTTAAAGCATATTTAAAATAAACCCAAGCAAACATTACCACTTATCTGTGGCCTACTGCAATGCACTTTGCCCATCTCCCAAGAGAACTGTGTCATGCAGTTGCTGTGAGGCTGCCTGGAGAAGTGAGGGCATCTCTCAGTGACGTCACCACTTTACTCAGCCTACCAGGCCGGCCTATGAAAACGAGGGCTGGTGATAATGCAGATTCGTGATTCACTGTCAGGAAGATCATAAGCCTCTGTTCATTATGTTTTTAAATGGAAATGGACACATAATAAATACACAGAGGGCTATCTTAGGTAAACTGTAGCTCCCTTTCACAGGTGTACCTCTTCTTTTGCTATCCACTATACTAAATACTTAAAACGACTTAATTTTAAATTCATTTTGAAAATATTTGTTTCGTAACTTTAAACATCCCATACATAGTAAAGAAAATTAAAAATTTGAAAATTCCATCAATGTCATATAACTGAACAAATTACTTTTTAATCTAGAAAAGAATGTGAGTACCTCAATTTATAACTGCAATATATGTGTCATTTTATAAAGTCCAAATGACCCCCCTTATCATTTCAGATTAATATGGGAAAAACAACCATTGCTATTATGACACAGTATCAGTGAATTTCCCAAAAGACTTTTCAATTCTAACTGCATTTACAAGTGTCAACAGCTCTGAGCACTAATTTGTTTCCTAAGCAGCTTTCAAAAGGGAATGAAGTTAAATGTAATTACATGATAAATCGACACTTTTGAGGAGTTGGGAGTTTTAGGAGATTTCAGGAGCAGTTCAAAGACTGCACAATAATTTCCTTGCTAATAAAAAGTGTAAGGGCCAGGGTAATTGACATCCTAATTTTAACAAAAACTTCCTTAAAACATGGCTCAAAGATGTCCACATCACTTTTTCTGTGATGAGACCATTACTATTAGAGAACGAAAACCTTAATTGGCAACCATGATTGCTAATTTTTAAAAATACTTTTCTTTTGGATAGAGGATATTTTTAGAAATGTCTGCATTTTTGTATAAACTGTGATATTTTAAAATGTAAGCTGTTCCTACTTAACAATGTTCTTTGTTTTTTCCCACATTTATCTATCATTCTTAAACATTTCATAACCCTTCCCACTAACCCATCTGGCATGATGTCCTGTTCTTTTCTATGTGTGTGTGCACGGTGGTGAGGATTAAAGCCAGGAAGGTCTTACACATGCTAACCACGCACCCTACAGCCGAGTTACAGCCCCAGCACCTTCTACTCTCTAAAATGAACTGTTTCACGGAAGCTCGGTTAAATCCATAGAGGAGCAAAAGGTACTCAAATGTAGACTTTTATTTCTAGTTAGCAACTGGTGCTACCCTTCTAAAATTAAGGTCATTTCTATCTTATGTTTAACCTACTTATTATAGTAATAATTTTTTTTCCCAAACAAAGATGGTATTCCAAACAGCATTGAAAAAAATAAAAGCCTTAAGTAACAAAACACTTATAGGCAGGTGTGCTGATGCACACCTGTAATCCCAGTGCTTGAGAGGATGGAGCAGGAGGATCCTTGAGTCTGAGGCTACCTAGTGAGAGCTTGTCTCCAAGAACACAGTTCCACCTCATACCACATCATCTTCTGCTTCTACCCACAACCCTTGGAAAGATCTTGTTTGTAATTTCATGGTAATAAAGTAAGCTCTCTTTTCCTTTTGATTCACCAGCTGGTTATGTCAAACAGGTCTGTCTACACTGATGCTGCCTAGTTTTATACTTCGTATCTACTAGAATCACACCATCTGACTGGCTTATACACATTTAGTTGTTGTCAACTACATGTTTCCCATTTGATTACGTATTCCATTTTCCAGTCAAAGCAAACAGCTCAAATCCTTTGGTGTCCCATAGGACACCAAAGACAACCAGGAGCTGAATATAAAGTTGTAATACACATGGATCATAGCAGTGAGGGGATGGTAAGCAGTTCCCATTTTCAGCAGGATTAGAGAACTGGCTGTACAGATTTTCCAAGTGATGAGTTTGAATGTTCTTTCTTAATGTTTAAATAAGACAAAATTTAGTTAGGACTTAAGTTTCAGGTTGTTAACATGCTGTGAAAAAATATTAAACATGCTGCCTTCAAATTATTCATATCGTGCATCTTTAAAATCTTTTTTCTGAAGGCTTGTATTTTTTTTTCAGCCCAAATAACTTCTCAAAATTCAAGGTACGTTTCTCTTTGTGATGATCACAACCTTGGTTGCTAAGAAAGCGGATACAAGCATCTGTGTGTGTGTTGTCCACAGCAACTAGTAATACTGTGCTTCTTTAAATAAGTGTTAACTGTAAAATTGGGAGGCTAAGCAAAGAGTTGTAATAGCAAAGGCCAAAAAGACAGAGGCTATTTCTTTGTTTCTGAGGAACAAATAAGAGTATCTGAAAAAAAGAGGAATAGAGGAAAAGCCTGCTCAGGCGAGATGACGCACCCAGAGCTTGAAGGCTGTATCTGTATCACAGACACGTTTTGTTTGGCCTCCAAATGTCTTAAAGAGAAAAAACAGATTTCCACACAATTCTAAATTTTTAAATTTCTCTTAAAAACACAATCAGATTTGGCAGCAAGTGGCTTGAACTGATGAGTAGCTATTATTGAAAACAGCACATGTTCCTTCATCGAAACAGTTCGTATTACCCCCTTAATGAGTGCACGTGTACCTGGGGCCTCCCCGGCCCCGAGGCTCTGTCAGGTCACCCCGACTGCATCATGACCACACAGTGACACAGGTCTGGAGGGCTGCAATGCGTCTCACTGGTGCTTGGATACTCAACTTAACTACATCACTATGCATCTGATCAGCAAGCAGTGGCCAAGTCAAGATTCAAGAAAAGCTATTACCACCTTATATAATTACTGACAGTGGGAGGACGCTCAGGTTGTCTATCCCGTTCCACAGCTGAAGGTGGAGACATTCGATCAGAGGTGGGAAGACAAGGATGGACAGGTGGAGTCCTACTTCCTTCCTAAGCCCACACAGCATCAGTTTCTTGTCCTCAGAAATTTTTATCACTTGCTCCTTGTGTGTCCGGGAGTACTGTGCTAAAGGAGGCCCCCCTCTCATTTCCCCTTATGCATTTAGCTAACTCAAAAGCCACTTAAACAGCTAAACAGAGTCTGCAATGTTCTAGTACCCAACATATTGTCTAAAAGTAAAAGGTAACTGCTCATCTCCACACTGGTAGCAGATGGAATTACTGGCAACCACACTAAGCTAACACAGATGGGTTCACTCCATTTTCCACACTTGCGAATCACTGCCCGAAAGAAAGACACACACACAGGCGGTCTTTAGCAGATTTTAGCACAGGGATATTTATGCATATTAACTTTGTGTGTGCTAAGGGAAGAAGTAACTAATCAAATCAGCTTAATCCACCAAATTAATTATAAGGGCTAATGGTAGTGAAGGAACAGTTCAGAGAGAAACTACCGAAAGATAAATCTCAACCTCAAATAATCAAGAAAAACAAACTAGAACTAGATTCTTATATTGATAGGATATATAAATTGCAAATGACTTGTCAAAAATAAAACAAAAACCCTCTCTCAGTAAATTCTACTTCTTCATTCTGACAGTTGGAGTGTGTTGGAAACACACCTACATAACAACTGTTTATTACTAAGAGGGTATATAAAATCACAATCCACACTCAATTCTACTCCCAAATTTAGCTACCATTTTTTAACCAAAATATCCAATAGAACTTTCTGTGACAATGGATGTACTTCTATATCTGAGCTAGCTAGTATGTATCACCAAGCCTCAAGTGGCTATTTAACATGTTAACAGTGGCTAATGGATCTAGGAAATAGAGCTTTAATTTTAATTAATTTAAATAACTACACTGGGGCTAAGCTACTGAATTGGACAGAGAAGCCTGTCTAGAAATAATTAGAAGGAAAAAGACCATCACCTTTTCTTTTGAAACCTTTACTGATAGATTAACCCGGGATACTAAGCTCAGTCTCCCAGAATATAAAAAGCTAACCTTGTTTTTTGGTTCATTACAATATATCAAATATAGACTACAATTTTTAAGTGACATAGTTAAGGTTATACCATTAAGTATTTTAAAACAATAATCCAACTAACCCGAGCAATACACTATGTGTTCCATTTTGTTCATTATTTAGCTTTAATTTGATTTATTGACATTTATTCTAAAAAACTTTTGTGCATGAAGTCTTCATAACAGATACAAAGCTGCTCACACTAACTGTAACATGAGTCAGCTTTAAATATCCACTGGCATGTGTCAAATGGAGACACTAGCATGCAGGAAAAACAGCATTAGTTCCTAATGGTAAACAAGTGTAAAAAGGTACGAGTTACTAAAACAAAAGACAGCCTGAAAAAAGTGCCTTCATAATAATAACCAGATGAATCGAGGGCAAACCATTATGACAAAGTACATGTGCTGATGGCAGCGAGAAACATGATGACTGTATGGACTCTCGGCCTTTCATCTCCTGAGCTATATGCCCATGAAACTTTTAAGAAACTGGTTTTCTTATAAAGAGAAACAAAATGAAGAGCTGACCCCCAACTACCTATGAAGTATTGGTTTTCACAGCTTGACTTTGTCGCATAAGCTTGAATCACTTACCCTAGACAGGCGCTTATGCCACTGAGCTATATCCCCGGCCAGATCACTTATCCTGAAGTCCTACTTCGGGATTCTTTGTTTGATAACTGCACTTAATAAACAGATGTATTAGCTATTGAATTTACGGCATTTATAATTCAATGACTACTGCAGCTAATAATAAAAATTTTAAAGCAATACTGTTACTGATTAATCATCCTGCAAAAAGTGAAACTACAAAAACAAACTACAGTTTATTTAGGCCAATGCAAACTACATAAAAGTAATTATTTCAGCAAAATAATTTTTATTGCTCCTATACACAAAGACAAAGACAACAATACATATTTATACCTAGGAATCTGAATTCTATCTTAAATTGGGATTAACATCCATAAACACTGAGACTATTTGTCACAACTGCATCATAGCAACTCTAGAGTAGAAACAACTTTGACCTAAACAAAGTTTAGAAAACTTAAGGTATGATATAAATTGTCCAGAATGTAAGTTTTTTTAAATGATAAATTACATGGTATCATTTCACTAGTAATAAAAGACAGTAAAAGAATGTAAATTGAGACATGCCTTTGACCTTTTGTTATTCAAGGTAGAACGCAATAGGAATTTAATCAGACTTAACAAGATCTCTTAAGAACATTCTGGTCCTGATAAATCAGAAATAAACTAAACAGTCATTAGTAGGATACTAGTTAAATTATGGTATAAGAAGATATAACCTTAAAAAAAATTGATATGGTATCATTTTATGTAATCACATGAAAAAAGATGTTTCTAATGTATTAAATGAAAAAAGCTGGTTATTAAATAATACATATACTCCACTCAATTTCAGTTTTGAATATAAATTACTCCTCCCTATATGCTTTTGTGGAAAATTTAGACATACAACACACCAAATATAGTGAGAGATTATTAAACAGGTGGGATTATAAATCTCTATATTCTTTTTTAAAATTTTATTTTGTTTTCTGTGTTCTATATTCTTTTTGGTTCTTGTATTTTGATTGTCTTATTCATAGGTATACTTTGATTTCTCAATGAAAAAAGAAATCTACTTTGATTTGTTTGTTTGTTTTTGGAACTGAGAATCAAACTGAGGACCTTACCCTTGCCTGGCAGGTGGCATGCTGCTGAGCTATGTCCCTGGCAAGAAATTTAAGAAAAATAAAACCTTTAATTTTTTTAAGTAGCAAAAATTTAAAACATCACAAAAATGCTTACGAAGAGGTGCATCTGGGTTTGAAGGAAAATTGTTCTTAATTCCAAGACAAACTAGGCTTGAGGCATTGTACTATGTGTTCCAATGATGTAAGTAAAACAAAAAGATCATACAATTTGAAAAGGTAAAAGAGATACATTCTTAAGGCATCCTAACTTTTGAATTTATTTTGAGATTTTCTTTGACTAACAATGTATCTAGTAAAGACAAGCATTTAACCTTCAAATAAAAGCAGCTCCCTTTTGTCAAAGTAAAATCTCAACAGTAAAGTTTCATCTAGAAATCCTTGTTGGGGATCCCAAGACTAAAAGGGAATGGGGGAAAGATGTTATGTGAGCAAGACCATTACTGCTGGACTAAAGAAAAACAAAAAAACATAAAAGGCTCTTACTGGACTGTGGCGATGAGAGGGACTGAGGGAAGCCAGGGCAGAAAAACCTACTGAAACCACAAGGCCAATGCAACAGCAATTCAGCTTCCTCGACGTGCATAATACGTTAAACTATTTTGTTAAGGGAGAAACTATTCAACATATATCAAT
Organism: Dinomys branickii; assembly: GCA_004027595.1. Taxonomy (NCBI): domain Eukaryota; kingdom Metazoa; phylum Chordata; class Mammalia; order Rodentia; family Dinomyidae; genus Dinomys; species Dinomys branickii. The sequence goes on along the minus strand of PVLD010022936.1, from coordinate 5,881 downwards.
AAAAAGCAACACTTTCAGAAATAGTTCATCTTTTCAGATAAGATGAAAAGAAGCCCTCTTATTTCAGTGTAGTTAATATTAATATTTTCATTATATATTAACCTTTTACTTACAGAGGATTTCTACATTCATCCTTTCTCATTTTCACAACAGCCCTATGGCATAAACATGTTATCTGTCATTCTCTCTCATTTAATATAGATACTCTAAGAGCTAAGCAGTGGCACAGGAGGAAGAGGAAATGGTTTTAGGAAGAGGGAACCAGATAACCAAAGAGACGGAGGGGGCATAAATGGCTCGTAGAGCACACCCAGAGGGGTACTACAAGATAAAGGTACTTGGTCATGAAATACCTTTTTTTTCTGACCTTTTTGAGACAGGGTCTCACTATGCAGTTCAGGCTGGCCTAGAGCTCACTTTGTAGCCCAGGCTGGTCTCAAACTCGCAAGGATCCTCCTGCCTCAGCCTCCTGAGTGCTGTGATTTCAGGTGTGCACCACCATGCCCAGCTTAATGAATTATCTTATATGCCATATCAGGCAGCCAGTCTAACATGAAGAAAGAGGCAAGGCATCACTGAAGAGTTCTAAAATGAATGGCATCAGCAGATTTGTACTTTAAAGATCTTTGGGGCAGTACTGAGGAAGAACACCTAGAAGTGCGGGCAGGTATGCAGGAGAGATTAAGTTTGTCAAAGTGATGAAATGGTTCTTGAGATAATACAAGTAAAAAAGAATAATGCCTTAGGTTAAGGGGCACCAGAAAGAGTAAGAGGTAGAGAACAGACTGGAAAGAATTTACAAGATTCAGATACAGATTTCATGAAAAGAGTGGGACTGAGAAAGTGAGAGGTGGCAACCCACAGTGCTAGTCCACACTACAATTTGCTTTTGCAAACTGGAAACCCTTTCTCTGCTATGGTGCATAGTTTGCAAAACAGAGCTCAAGCTGAATTTCAGCCCTAAGCCACCATGACTCCTAAACAACTCTTCATGTTAACTCTGAAGAACCTGGGCCATACATCATCTGTGCAAACATCCTGTTTGTGTTTTTGTGATACTGAGAATTCAGCCCAGGGAGCCCTGAGCTACAGCCCCACCCCTTTTGTTCTTTAAGAGAGGGTCTTGGTAAACTGCCCAAGCTGGCCCAGAACTTGCAATCTTCCCACTTCAGCCTTCTGCGTAGCTGAGACTGTAAGTGTACACCAACGCCTGTGGGAGAATCTGCTGAAATTCTTCTTAAAACGCAATTTCCTAAATTCAATGTTAGACCTTTTATGAATCAAATATCTCTGGAAGATTAGGTCTAGAGTTCTAGGTGAACTAATAAAGGAAATATAAAATGCAAATATATATGGAAGTAAGGAGATATATTCAGTTCAAGAAACTTAAATTCAGGACACATACAATATTTACACAGAGAAGTTTAGCAGGAGGGTGGATGTACAGGTATAGGGTTTAGAGGAAAGATCTGGACTGGCTACACAAGTCTGTGCGTTCCAGCTAATTTCACTGAGCTTACACAAGTGTATGACTTCAGTATGAGAAGATACAGATTTTAAAGATGCACTTACAGGGACCAGTGAACCTCAGGCAACAGAAAACTGGGGAGAAAAAAGGGGCCAAAGCTACTTTATCATAGAACTCTGCAATCAAAAGTATTTGAAGGAAGAGGAAAATATGAAATATCAGAATTTGAAAACTCCCGAGAACATGAAAACTATATGCTGATATTTAACAAGTTACTTGTGTTAGTTACTGTTTGCATTGCTGAGACAAAAGCCCAACACCCAAAGCTGGAGGAAAGGTTTACCATGCCTCACAATCGATAGAGGTTTCAGTCTGTAACTGGTTGGCTTCAAGGCAGGGTGGCACATCACAGCACCAGATCAGCAGCAGCAGCAGGAGCAGTAATAAACAGCAAGTGACGAGAAGCAACCTCCTCTGCCTCTGTGTCTCTTCAGGCTACCTGCTCGTAGGGCGGGCAGCACTCACACCTGAGTGGGGTACCCTTACTCCTATGCAGAGCTATGCCAGAACAATCAGCGGACTGATTTAGTAATCACACACTCTAGATGCAGCCACCTCTGAGAAAGTCCCAGCTAGGACCTCAGGAGCCTTTGGGGGGGTCATCTAGACACAGCCCTAACACTTGTGAAGGCAAAAATCTCTGATAAATTATAAGAGGTTGAAGAGTAAGTTGAGAAGAAAGAAAACTTTGAATGCTGCTTTTTCTTTAGTTTTTTCTCTTTTGTTTGGGGATGTCTTAAACTTTTACTAGTCCAGGTTTACAGTAAAGATTACACCCACTATAGGGAATCAGTACACGTTTGCAACATTTCAACTCTTTTTCCCCTTCCCTCTACCTCCACTTTTCCAGCATCAGATTCACTTACTTGTAAGACCTTATAAAGCTAATTATCATATATACATATCGAAAATCAGACTAGAAGGCCAAAGAACATGTAAGATAAATTGTATGAAAGTGTATTTTTTAGATAAATTGTCTACTGGATTATAAAACTGTTCTCTTTTTTTTCTATTACCTTTTATTAGTATAGTAGGCCAAAGAACATGTAAGATAAATTGTATGAAAGTGTATTTTTTAGATAAATTGTCTACTGGATTATAAAACTGTTCTCTTTTTTTTCTATTACCTTTTATTAGTATAGTTTTCCACATAAGCAAACCAAGCATTATTTATGCTTCTGTGTCTGAGTTAGTTAACATATGGTCTCCAGCTGCACCCATTTTCTTACAAAGGATGCGTTTGTCCTTTATGGCATAGTAATACTCCATTGTGTAGAAATACCACAATTTCTATTGATGGACAGACGGACTTTGCTGTTTCCAAGTTCCAGCTGTTCTGAATTGTGCTGCTATGAATATGAGTATGCATAGATCACTGTGGTATGATGTCTAACTTTTTTGGAAAATGTGTTTCTTGTATACTACATACTGTTGGGTTTTCTTTCTTGACCCATTCTGCCAGTCTGTGTCTTCTGATTGGGGAACTGAGACCATTCACGAGAGCTATGGCCGAGCAGCACTGACTTACTCTTGTCACTGCATTATTTCCTGTTGCTGATTCTTGTTTCTCCCATGCCAAGCTGCTCGTCCTTCCAGGTATCTTCATTCTTTGTGACATACGGACCTTGCTGGCTTTGCTGTCTCTCTCTAGAACATCCTTGAGAATTTTCTGTAATGCTGGTTTGGTGGTCATGGATTTCTGAGTTACTCCTTTCGTGGAAATACCCTATTTCTCCATCAATTTTAAAGGAAAATTTTGCAAGATATGTAAGTAGGGGTGGGAAGCGGTTCCCTTTGGGACCTGAAACCCCTTGCTCCAGGCCCTCGCGGCCTTTACGGGTTACACAGACAAGCCCGCTGCAAATCTAATGCGTTCATCTCTGCACGTGACTCCTGCCTCTCTCTGCCAGCTTCTAAGGTTCTGTCCCTGAGATGGAGCTCTAGAGCTCTGCCTACAGCATGGCATGGGGAGCTTTCGGTCATGGTTATTGGGGTTTATATGCTTCACTTATCTGTATGTTTATTTCTTTCCCCAGACTTGGGAAGTTTTCTGCCATTATTTCCGTGAACAGGTTTTAATGCCGTTTGTGCTGTCTTCTGATTTTTCATTAATTCTAATTATTCTTAGCGTTTTTCGCGTCATCTAGCAGCTGTTGGATGCACTTTTCACTACCTCTTGCTGTTTTTAAGTTGGTGTTGAGAAACTTGCCTTTGAGGGAATTATTGTCTTCTAGTTCTGAAATTCTGTCCTCATGTGGTCTGTGCTGCTGCCCACACTTTCAGTATGATTTTTAACCTCCTGGACTTCTGATTGAGACCTTTTCATGGACTTTGCTTCTAAGGATAAGAGGACAGTGGTATGAAGGATCTTACCGGGCAGTACAAGGGTGTCTGCAGAACTGGGTGAAGGTAGGACAGAAAACTGGCATCAAGTAGGAGATAAAAGGAGGGAGAAAAAGAAAAAGTGTATAGAAAGTAAAAGAGAGAAGTAACTGGGAGAAAAAACGTAAGAGGGCGAAAAGGAGAAAATACAGAAATAAGAAGAAAAAGATGAGAAGCCAGGCGGAAGGACAAAGCAAGATTACCCAAGCCTCAGGAAACTGATAAGTAAGACAGGAGGGAAGGCAAAAAGAAAGCAAAATCCACCAAACAATGCTTACACTTGAAAGGCCACGAAAATAGTTTTTAAGAATATAACCTAGTGAAAAAAAAAAAGGAAAAACATCCTGTGATGTCGAGCCTGTGCTTATCTTCGGAGTCCAGTTCTGTGGCAGTTTCATGTCAAGATGTGTCCTGACCTCTCTGGCAGACAAAGGAGGCAGAGCCCAGATCCGCCCTGGCTGACTCCCAGGAAGCTGGCAGGAGCCTGGGGCAGGGTACCGGCTCCAGGGCTTTCACACCTGCAGAAATTCATCTGAACCTGGCCTCTGGGCCTGGGGATGCGGCCTGCGTGGTTTAGCTTGTAACACTCTGAGTGTCTCTTACCAGCCTGCCCACGGCTCCCTGGCCACGGACAGTTCCTATCCCTCACCCAGTCACTTGGGAGTTTAACACCAGCAGCACCCAGCGGCCCTGAGTCTCAGGTCAGTTGGCCCCTCACTGGACTGGTTTCTAACCAAGCACCCTCTCCGGGGAACGTGTCAGACACTTAGAGCGAGCCACTCCCCGGCTACGGTAGTGCAGCACCCGCTGCTCCATCCCCTGGTGCAGTGGTTCTCCCTAAGGACCTCAGCAGTTGCCTGCTTTCACTGTGTCTCTGGGTTTAACCTTTCTCACAGGTACAAGCTGGGCAGGAAGGACAGGTGGCCCCTTCCTTTCCTGCACTGCGGTCTGTCTCATCACTTCTCCGCAGCCTCCAATTTTTCTTTCACTTTCTTCCTCTTTTTCTTCCCCAACCTGCTCTTTTCCCATGATTGGGTTCTGAATCCTGGAGAGGCTGATTTGTTGCTGCTTACTTTGTGCAGCTGAGCGTCTCCCAGCACCCTTTGCATATGGCCCATCACAAGCAGAAGTCATAGAAGGCGGTCGAGCCAGCTGGGGGGTTCTCAGCAACATGCTCAGAATGTGTGTTTGGGCGCCATGACAAAGCTCTTTCAAGAACACAGGTTAAAGTGGAAAAAGGAAAGATTTTTTTTTTCCTGTCTTTTAAAAATAGGAGCACTCTTGCTATCATCATCCTTTTGAGCAATCTGCTAAACTACACAGAAGACTTTAATAGACTATTACTTAGATTATAATCTACAAGGGATTATAGTACGCCACCCTCTGGGGTCATCAGAAACGGGGATTTATGGATATTCCACAGCATGTGCATCTGTTAAACAAAATCATGGAGACAAATTTAAATTTAACCATCTTGTAGAACTCAAATCTCGCTCCTTGCCTGAGTACTCACATTTGCATAGTTCATTGCCTAGAAGTTACTTATGTTTTTCCCAAGTTCCACAAAATTTTCTCTGGAAGAGGAAAGGATTAAAACAGTTGGGCTTTTCACAAGCAGACCCTGCTCAGAACTTCTGGTGTAAGCAGTTTGGGACGAGGTAAACAAACTAGTCGTTTTTACTGACTTGGGGTAACACCACACCCGACACCCGTCTCACCGCTCTACTCAAAATGAAATCAAGCATTTGAAGTGAACAGCGCTCCCTCTGCTCTGGTGCCCGCCCCACAACCTTTCCTCCCTCTGCTGCTCTCCCCTCCCCTGCTTTCTCTCTCCCTCCTCTTCGCTGTCTCCTTACCCGCCTCTTCTCTGCTGTCTCTCCACTTCCTTCTCTGTCCACTCTAGCGCACTCTCCCCTCTGCCCTCTCCCTCTCTCCCTACCTCTGCTCACGCTCTCCTCCCACCGCCCTCCA
>PVLD010022935.1:0-28364 GCA_004027595.1 Dinomys branickii | reverse complement strand
AGGGAGTAAATGTGAGAGCCCAAATTTGAACCTAGCTCTTCTGATTTATTGTCAGGTGTCTGTCTTCTTTTAATAGTTCAAAGGGCCCACCACAGCCGATAGTCAGCCTTGGCACATAGGAGACAGACTGGCACAAACTCACCCCCAGGCATCTTCCATGTGATCTGGTCCTCCCTCATGCGCTCATTTCTTACACATAAATCCCTCTGGAATCTGAAGCAGCCTGTGAGACGGTAGAAGGTAAAAGCTAAATGTGGTGTGGCCTTGACTCTCACCCTGCCTGCATTCTGTTAGCAAGAGATGAAAAGAAGTGTTGGAAGTCAGACTTCCTAATAATGCTGCACAGGCAGCAAAGATGATAACCCAGGATTGATGTGATTGTTTCTGTGGATGAAAAAAAATACTAAAATGCCTATACATGAGGAAAGGCTCACTTGCTAAGGATGACTGCCGATATGTCAGGTGATTTTTCTCCTAAAGACATTGGCTTTAGGAATCGGACCCAAATTTTGAAATATTCTTTGTTACTTAAGAATTATTAAACAATTTGAAAACTGGTTTAAAGTTGTTTAAATAATTTTTAAAACTTTTAAGTCCCAAGTACATTTATTGAAAGACAAAGGACCAATTATATACATTTTTTTCAAAGTAATCCTAGAAAATGGGCACTGTTATCTTCATGGTATTTTTAAGGAGCAGTTCCAGCTTTTCTAGGAGTTCACTGAAGTGGAGACCAAAGCCCAAGTGATTCAGCCTCAAAGTTGGTATTTACTTAGTTGTACAAGGCCACTGTCTAATTTTTTAAAAAAGACTGTCCACATGTTCGCAAAAGTCGGATGCTGCTACTTCCTGGGGAATATCTTGGAGTTCCCCATGATATGGTGGGTCCTTTGAACTTGTTTCAATAATATCTCATTATTATTCTCTGTTCTCTGGCAATCTTCAGGTACCTCATTAGCAATCTCTGTTAAAAAGATTTTATATTACTTTCTTTGATTTTATCAGCTGTCCAAGAGCATTTGGGTCTTTGTTTTATTTGGTGTTTTCTTAATACACATGAGTAGAAAGATCTAATGAATAAAGGCTTAAAGAAATAAAATGAAGAAACTGAGTAGGAACACTTTCTTCAGGGTTGAATAGTTGTTAGGTTGGTTTGACAATTCATTTTAAAATGCATTGTTGAAAAAGGATGACACCAATTTTGAGTTAGTGTGTACATGGAATATCTCACGCACCTTAACAGGGCTTTGTAAGGGTGAGATGCAGAACCATGTGCAGAGAGCTGATGACATTAACCGACAGGTAATTTGACAGGTAAACATCTGTAGCCGGTACTTGCAAAAGAAAGTATGTGACTTAGATGTAATTTGAGGATAGTTTCTCAATTGGTAGCTCTAAACTACCTCCTCAAGGGAATAGGATTTTGAGTAGAGTATGTTCAGTTTACACCTGCTCGGGTGGTATCAGATTCTCATTTCCTCCTGTGAAGCATGCTTTAGAACAAACTGTGCTTCTAATAGTTGTGTGTTCAGAAAGACAATGTTGTCTGCGTTGGTTATAAATTTGTGTTGTGGCAGTTCAGGACAATTTAAAAAGGAAAAGAAAAATTCAAGATACTGTTTGAAAAGCCTGGAAAGGTAAAGTGGTTTCCATGACAATGGGAGACCTGACCTGCATTCTTCCAGCCTAAGGAATCCGTGTTACCTACCCATTTCTGTTTACCTGGTAGAAGTGGTTCCCAGTAGTGTAGCTGCACCTGTCTGTGTCTCTTGCCTCTACCTGAAGCCTCTAAAAAGAACTCTTCCTAGTTGAAGTTATTTCTGTTTAGCTTTTTCCATCCTCTGGTACCATCAAATCAGACTTTCCAAAGTACATTATCATAGCTGCTTATAAATGTTTTGGCCATACTTACTTTCTCATATAATTCTCTTTCCAAGAGCCCTGAGACATCATTTTGGTTCTGGAAGACCTCAGAAGGGAGGTGTATGTGTCATCAAGTACAGTCACAATACAGTCTTGTGCCTTGGACACCATAAACTCCTTTCTCTGTATCCTGAAGCAGCCTTACCTCCGCTCCTGGCCTTGCCTCTGCTCTTCTCAGCATGGCTGACTTGATTTTTTTTTAATTTATTAATTGTAGAAGTAATCAACTAATAAAACCTCCTTGTAAGATTCATAGGTGTAGTAAAAGTTCCTTATAGTACCACCCCTAATAAAGATGTGGGCTCCTTCCCAAAAAGGAAGACTTCTACCTGTGTAGTAACTAGGATTCATTTATTTATTCTGCTAGATTTCTGTTGTTTCTATTTTCCATTTTCACTATCAAAATCAGTGCTGTAATGAGCACCTTTTTACATGCCTACTTGGCTCAAATACCTTCTCCTTCGGATATTAAAAGAACCTGAATATTCTGTTGCATGCGGGTTGGGGAAGAGGCTGGATTTTTCTATTTGGAGGTAGGGTTTTTATAACCTTGTTTACTGTAACTGTGTGATTGCATGTCTCGGAGTGAATCAGACACTGCATTGTTCTGTTTGCTTTGCTCCCTAGGATCCGGAAAGTATGGCAGAGAAGGAAGTGTGCTGTCAAGAATGGGATTCTGACCATCTCACATGCAACTGTAAGTATGTCTATGATTTCCCTCCTGTTTTCTTACACTTTCTGGCCTCCTCTGCCAGGAAGTGAGTGAGGTGATATAACCAGCACTGAAGTTTTGCCCAGATACCTTTAATGTATGGTTATGAGTCAGATCACTCAGGCTGTTCTTTTACAAAATTGGTTTTATCTCATCCTGTGGTACCCATGTACATACTCCCACATCTCTACCGTGAACTTTTTTTTCTTTTGTCAAACTGAATCAGGTATTGTTTTTTGTTACCTTTGGGAGACATTATTGGTGGTTATTCTGAAAAGCATTGTTTTCTTAATTAAAAAGATGATATAGGAGGTGTTCTTTGCATAGCACTGTAAGGTAGAGAGCAAAACAATAAATGTAAAAAGGTTCGATGGTGCAGGTAGTCAGAGTGCACAGAAAAATAAGCAATTTCCATACAGTTATCTGCATGCTAGACTGAAAATATCTAACAATTTCACTTCATGTTTAGACCATGCATTTTGGCTTTGTTGTGCGTACCCTTTCTTTGTCTTCTCCTGAACAGCTCATCTCATGGATTCCACTGGCGATAGCTACCTTGGAAGGCATTTTCACAAGTATAAAATGGCACTGCCATGTTCTTTTTTACCACATTCTATCATCTTTTCTTCAGAATCTGCTGTGAACCAGGCATGGTGTCACACACCTGTAACCCCAGCAGTTGGATAGCTGAAGTAGGTTGGTGAGAGTTTGAAGCCAGCCTGGACTGCATAAGCCAGCCTGGGCTACATAGCAAGACCCTGTTTCAAACAACCAAAAGGAAAGAAGTCTGCTGTGAAAGCAGTATAGTGTGATGGAAGATCAAATAGTTAACGAAGCTTACTAGTTATATGACCTAAATTTACTAAAAATAAACATAAAATAAAAGTAGCCAGGTGTGGTGGTGCACCTGGGAGGCTGAGGTAGGAGGAGCGCTGTGAGTTTGAGGCCTGCCTGAACTACGTAGCAAGAGACCCTGTGTCAAAAAAACAAACAATACAAACAATACTTTTCAAAAAAGTTCTCCTCCCCCATCCTTATTTCTTTCCTGCCAAAAGACACTGTAGTTAAGCCAACTGTTTATATGCATTCTCTAATTAACAAACACCACATTGCCTGCCTGCATTATTTGGCGACTGAGAATAGTCTGTGGCATCTGTCAGAAGTGAGCCCGAATCTCAGCTTTGCTATTTTCTCTGTGACCTTGAGGAAAGTATTTAACTCAAAGATTATGAGGATTAAATGGGGTAACATGTTGGGTGTGAGTACATGCCTAATGTTATTGCTGTTACTGTTAGCTCGTGGGATTTCACTGGCAATCCTGAAATCAATTGACAAGCAGCATCCACCTCACCCCACCTCACCCGCATAAACACAGGATGTCTAGTCTCTTGCAGCCCAGGGGAGAATGGTGCCTTCTCTGACTTCTCTTTCCCTCCCACTGAGTTGTGTTACTCTGTTCTCACTTTCACTGGCATTAGGCCAGACTCCCTTGCTGCCAGTTACATCACTTGTAATCACATTCCTGCTCCCACAGAAGGTCTCTGTATCCAGTTTAGCTGGCTTTTTCTGACTGTAAACACCATTGATAAGTTAGAATTTGAAAACCAAAGCCAGTAGTATCCTGGGAAAATAAAGGGGTTCAGTGATCTTTGAAAAAAGGAAAAGATCCTATGTTCTCAGAAAACTTGGGGCCTTTGTTTAGAAGGTCTTCACACTTGCAAATTCCTCTGCCTTGGAGGACTGCAGTCAGATTTGCTGATTGTGTTTATCAAAGTCAAGAGAACCAGATACCCATTTAGCCTGATAGTGTGGTGTCTGTTGGCTTGACCATGTATGCAAGATCTGCTCCAAGAGTTGTCTCCCCAGCTTAACTGCTATACAGAGAAATGCTTCTTTGCGAACATCTGAAAAGATTTGCCTATCCCTAGAAAATTTCACTCAACAATCTGTTGCTTCTTATTATGTATTCAAAGACATAATTTTTTGGTTTACTATTCAGAATTATTCCTTAGCACTCTGGGAATCAAACTCAGTGGGAATCTCTATTTGAGTTTGCTCTTGCAATAAGAATACTAATGCTAACAGCTTCTACCTATGACCCATCCAGTATAAAATGTTCCTGTTTGTGTGTATGAGAGAGAAAGAGAGAGAGAATATGAGAACCCAGGGCTTCGTGCATGCTAGGGAAACACTGTGCCACCAAACTGTGTATCCAGTTCCGCTTATGACATTCTAAACACAATAAAGATTCCTTTGTTTCACAATTCCACATCTGACAGACCCATGGCAAAATTTGGGTATTAAAAAAGCTATAGCAGTGCTCGCTTCAGCAGCACTATACTGAAGAGATGTAGCAGTTACTCAGCCATTCTCAGTAGATTTCTATACCTTTGAGTTTCACTGCGGTAGGCCTGGTACTGGACTTGCAGTCTAATGGGTTTAATTTCCTGTTTCCATGCTACTGCATGGTGTTAGGAGAGCGGCAATGCAAATAACTCTTTCCTTTCTGCGTTATTGTACTAAAACTTGGCACTGGTCTTTCAGCAGGCTCCCTTAGGTCTTGTAAAGTTGGATTGGTGCATGCATTACTGTTCAAATGGGGAGCCTGACCCGGGAGTAGCTTACTCAGCCACTCTCTTGCTCCCAGTGGATTTCTGTACCTTTGAATTGTTTGCTTTTCTTTTTTCTCTTTTATAATACTAAAAAGTTACAGTGTAAGTAAATATAATAAATTATAAAAGAAATATAAGAATTGATTTGAACTATTACTGTAGTAATAATCCTGAAAAATAAACTTCAGAAGTACAAGCAGCTGTACTCTTCAAAAACCCTTTCTCCCTGCATTTTTTAACCCCGATGTCACATAATATTCAAATAATAGGTTGAAATTTAAAAAAAGAAAACTACCATTTATTGAGCATTATAGTGTGTACACTGCATTTAATCTTCAGAACAGCCCTCTAAGACAAGTGTCACTATCATCATTTCTAACAAAGCTAGAGATCCTTAGGAGGGCGGAGGTGCTTCTTAGTCATCTTTGAATTTCCCAAGACCTCCACAATTTACAATACTCTGGGTTTCTGAGACACAGTCCCACTGTACAATTCAGGCTGGCCTTGAACTCAGGGCAATCCTTCTGTCTCAGCCTCCCAAGTGCTGGGATTGCAAGCATGTGCCACCACACCTGGCCTCAATTTACTACTACCTCACACATTGCCTGACAGGTAGGTGATGCTCAGTGAATGCTGTTTTAAAATGCAAACTGCATTTTACAGAGGAAGCTAAATCTTATGCTCTGAGCCATGCAGTTTGTAAACAGCTGAACCATTTCCAAACCCCAGAACCTGTACTCTTTCTGCCTACTATAGGGTTATCTTCCGATGCCATATTGTTGCTAGGTCCTTGAGACTATTATAAATAATACTGTTTGGAATAAAACTGCTGGTCATTACATCAGTCTTACGGTTGAGAAGGCTGTAAAAGCTTCCAAGAAGGGCGATGGGGGGATCTGAAGATATGATAGGGCTTCTGGGAATTTATATTTCAGTTTGAATCAAGACATCAGGTACAATTTCACTATGATGAATCTATTGGCACCAAGAAACTTAATAATAATAAAAAATATTTTTAATTCACACACAGTGCCCCTATGTTTCACACCTATAAATTCATACTCACTTGTTTCTCAGTCTGCCAGCATTGAAAGTACTTTCATATCACACAGAAGTCTGTCAGAAAGGGCTGGTGCTTTCCTCAGGTCAGGAACCATTGAACCAGGTGGAGTGTCTTTAGATGGTGTGTGTGTCCCCCTTGCCAGAGACGCGTTGTTTTAGACAGGAAGATGAAGGCTCAGTCAACATTTTGAGTCTACCTGCAGTTCAGTGCACCCTCAGCTTCTTGTGGGTGCCTGCATTACTCTCCCTTCTATTCCTCATCTGTGAAAAGGTCAGTAATAGAGTACATCTCTTTCAGAGTTGTGAGAACTAAATAAGATGATGCATTCAAAATGTCATCGCACCTTTACCCCAGTAAGTACTTAAACTTAGTATTATCGTCATTGTAGTGAGCTGAGGTGCAGTTGCAGCTTCCAGGCTCCTAGAGCCAGGCTGCATCAGCTTAATTCCATCTCTGACATTGACTCCCTAGGGAAGATTTGCTCATCAAAATAAAATGGAGCCACTAATAATGCCAAGTTCACAGGTAGTTGTAAAGACTAAACGGGTTCATTGATTTTAAGCAATTAGAACAGGTTGTGGGGCAGAATTAGTGTTCAATAAATGTCAGATAATATTATCCCTAATGTGTTACTACCTTCATTGTAAACTGTGGTTTATTGGAATTGGAATTATTTTGTAGTAGTGTTACCTTTACTCTTCATCATACTTTACAAAGCCAGCTTGAGGTACATACTGATAGGTTTCTCCCCCGCTCTGAACACAACTTCCTCTTACCCTTCCTGTGAGTGTGGGAAACCCCAGTCAGCTCCTAACGCACCACTGAGCCCTCCCCTCAAGCTCCGCCTCTAGCTAGAGTCCTCATAAGCCCCCAACCTCTTTTGTCTAGCCAGAGGAGTCTGGTATGGCATGCTGCCCTCTCCTCTCCATGTCCGGAGTAAAGGCCTTCTTTCTTTTCTTTGTCTGGTTCTTTTCTGTGCTGGAAACCTAACACATAGTACCTCATAGAAATATTTTGGTTGGTTTGTTGGTTTTTTAAGAATGCCCTGCAATGTAATACAGGGTGGTTTTGATCACTGCATAGCTCAGGCTGACCTCAAACTTGCAGCAATCCTCCCCCTTAAGTCTCCCAAATGGTGGGATTAGAGACATCTGGCTCCCTGTCTGGCCCCCACAGAAATTTAATTTACACCTGCTAGTTACCAGCAGCTCTGTCACCTCCCAGGGTGGTAAGAATGTGTGTGTCTCTTTATCCTTGGGTTCTTTGGATCAGTAAACATCTCCCTAGCAATACTGTTTTTCAGTCCTATTCAGAGCTCCGTAGAGCGCAGCTGCCAGGCCCTCAGAAGATTTTGTTAAGGAAACACAAAAGAGGCCTACGAAAGGACTGTCCCCTCTATGCAATGCTTTCAGTAGCGTGCTTCTGTTATTGGCTTTTGTGGTATTCTGAGGTTATTCTGGACTTCTCTGTGACTGCACAGGTTTTTTGGGGGGCCATTGTCACTCGAAAAGAATATTTTTCATCCAACAGATTAGAAACCAGCACTGTGAATTCTAAGAGAAATCTTTCTAGCCAGTTAGACCTAGGCTAAATCCCCCAGCAAGCTATAGACTCTTGGATAAGTTACTTAAGCTTTTGTAGTATTACTTTCATGGTTGTAGAATGGGCATAATTCGCTCATTAAAATATTTTCATTGATTCCTTTCTAGGCTGGGCACTGGGCTAGGGACTACACACCAGTGGAGAGTCAGCAGTAGCCTCTGCCCTCGTAGAGCTTGTTGTAAACAAAGGATAAGACTGTAAGTAGAGCAAGCAGGAGGCTGTGATGGAAGATGAACAAGCACAGCGGCTGCTTCATGTGGTCCGAGGCTTTCCTGAGCATTTCACAGCAGCGCTGTGGGGGAGAGGTCCCAGTAGAAGGAGGAGAACAGTTTGAAGTCTGAGGCTGGATGGAATTTTCAAGGAACCCAAGAGAAGCCAGTATGGGTCAAATTGAAAGTTTGAATAAGACTGTCTTTGATAGCATTCACTATTTGTATCTTTCTGAGGAGACAAGCCTGGTGTGGTGGCACATCTCTTGCGATCTCAGCACTCTGAGAAGCTGAGGCAGGAAGAGTGCAAGTTCCCATCCACCCTGGGCAAATCTGTGCATTAGTGAGACCCTTTCTCAGAATAAAAAATAAGAAGACTGGGGACAGAGCCAGTGTGCTGGGTTCGATTTCCAGCACACATGTGCACACACACACACACACACACACACACACACACACACAGAAACAGTAGAAAGAAGAAAAAATTGAAAGATAAATTTGAACCATTGTATAAAACATTATTTTAATTCTGTATTTGTTCCCTTGCCTCTTTGATAATTTCCTGTTTCATATCTCTTCCATCAACTTGAGGTAGTGCCGTGTTTCCCTCACTGGGTCAGCCAGGTCGTCACCTGGCTGCCATTGGGACTGGATGCCCTCCCACCTCCCTTTTTCACAAATCAAGTTCATAATGTATGTGCAGGTCCAAAGGCACTGAAATTGAATCTTCCTCACAATCCTGTTGATTCCCAGAAGAAATGCAGTTCTCCCAGTACAGATAGTGTTATCTGGACCTATGGTATAAGCAGCACTGTTTCCAAATTCAGGGTCACTGTGCACCATCCCTCGGGCTTCTACCACAGTGCAAATGCAGAACTGGAGGCAGTAACGTTTAGCAGAGGGCTTGCCAAATTCAGATTCCATAAAACATAAATTTGGGATTTATCTGCATAAACCTTACAGTTTACCTGTTTCTCTAAGCATGCACTCAGCAAGGATTGTTCATTATTTTGAATCCTGATGATGGCTCATCCTTTTTCATTACTTGAATCAAAGGTTACCTATTAGAAGCATCAGCATAGGATATATTTCAGATTAAACCCTTACCAGCTGCATCTGAATGAACCATTAGAAGCGGTAGAAGAAGCTGCAATTAGCCAAATGAACCTAGTGATTAGCAGGCACTCTGGCACATTGGTCTGGATGAAGTATTGCTTCCTGGGTCATTCTGATACTCAGCCAGAATAGAAAACCATTGAGCGCATTCTCATTTCTTTGTCAGTATCATAGAGAGAGAAAAGGGAGAGTGCAACCTAGAAACTCACTGCCAGTCACAGTGATATTTGTAAAGTTTCTGAACTGGCTTATTCACCTCGTCAGAACCTGGCCAGTTTGAAGTCTGATTCTCATTACCTTTCTCTTCATTTTTGTTGCGTGCCCTTTTAATGGAGGAAGCAGTACAGTCAGAGCAATGAGCAGTCTAAGTTCTTCCAGGGCTGGTCTCAACTTCGGAAGTCTCCAGACTAACTGTGTTCTTCAACCCCCTCTTCTGGTTCTCTTTCCGCCTGCAGTCCCCTCACTCCTTCTGCATGTGCTGTGTCTTCACATCTGGCAGGGTTCCACCCTCGGGCTCACCTGTGCTGCCCCTCACATTGCCCCTGTACTCCTCTGCAGTCTTCATGTTAGACAGGGTCTGGTGTTCTCTTCTCTCTATGTGACTGACTTAATCTATAGGAAATTGAAAAAAGCAGACTTTTTGTATCAGCAGGTGTTATGGTTTGTGTCTGGATGTCATCCTGAAAGCCTCATGCATTCATGAGTGCGAGCTGCTAGAGTTCATGATTGCTTCATGGTCCAATGTTGGGATTATGGGTGTGAGTGCTACACCCACCCTGGGCCGAGGAGTTTGCATACAGTATAAGGGAGGGAAAGCGGCTTGCTCTCTGCCACTTCTCCCCTTGTTGCTTTTTGCTGTCTTCTGCCACTATGAACAGTTGCCCTCTCCCATGTGTCACTCTGCCTTGGAGCCAGCCAAGTATGGACTGAAACCTTCACAAAATGTGAGCGAAATAAACCTTTCCTTTTCCTTAATTTTAGGTGGTCAGGTATTTTGTGCCAGCAATGAAAGAAAAGTAACCAAGACAGCAAGGTAACCATAAAGCAGATATGTAGAAAATAGTACTAATAAAGCAGGTGATATTCATTGAACACTGCTGTGGTTTGGATTTGGTTTAACAATATCCCCCATGAGTCCATGGGTTGTAAGTTTGGCTCCCAGCATGGCAGTGTCTAGAGGTGGTGGGACCTTCAAAAGGTGAGCTCTCACAGGAATTCTGTTACTGGGCTTGTTGCCCTGGGGTAGGATTGAGGTAGTTCTCACAAGACCCCAAGTGAGTCCTTACAAGAGTGAATTGTCATAAAAGAGCAAGCTAAGCCTGGCCCCTGAGAGCCTCTCTAACTTTGTGTCTCACCACAGTGACTGCCTCCTCCTGGCACCCACTCCTGCCCAGCTGCCATCTGCTAAGAGGTGATGTGCCAGGGTGCCTTTATCAGAGCCAGCACCATGTTGTTTGGGCTTTAAGCCTCCAGAGCTGTCAGCTAAATAACCCCTTTCTGATAAGGTGCCTGCCCTTGGGTATTTAATTATAGTAATAAAGCAGACCAATACAAGCACTCACTGCATGCTTGACACTTGGCATGTGTTGCCATTTACTTGTGAGGACACCCTTGGGGAGGAGTAGCTGTTGCTGCCATTTTAATGGAAAGAAGTGTGAAAGTCATAACCAGTGACTGCTAGAGCCAGGTTTGAACCCAGGAACTGAATTCCTGCCCTTGGAAGTGGAGCACCAGATCCTTGTCCTGTGTGCCCTGAGAAACTGCCTTTGTGTTGGCAAAGATGGCATTGTTTTCCTTGTGCATGCTGAGAAGACTTGAACTTAGAGGGACTAAGATACTTGCTTTTGGCTACTTTACAGATGCCTGAGCCTCAACTCAAATACAGGTTTGACTGCTCCCATAGGTGCGGGGTTCTTTCTCCATTCTACTGTGCATCTTACAGTAGGAATAAATTGCTTTTCTAAGTTAACAGAATATTGCATTGCCCCAGACATTTTGAACATGAGCCTCAATTCCCAAAGTGTGGCTCCATTAAAGCCAGTTTTGTAGCAGGCTCTCATTTGGCCTTCAGAGCACAGCCAGCATTGCAGCCTTATTTCTGATTTTTGGCAAGTCTTCTGGAATAATGAAGGTGTCCCAGTGTTAATGCCACCTAGGATTTGAGGACCTGCCAGGTAAATCACTCCTGCTTTTGTTGAAGGGAGATTGGGGAAAACTGCTGCAAGGAACTTGTGTCATAAATGAAGAAGGGAGGGTCAAATTGAAAAGTTAAAATATAAAAGAGGTTACAGAGCAAAACCACAGGCCTCATGGCCAGTGATGGTTAGGGTTTTTCAGCCTTGCCTTGGAGCTCCAGCACGGGCATATCATTACATGTGCCTCTAGTGTGACTCTGATTCTAATGGAAAAGTGAGAGTAAAACCTCTTTAAGTTAGAGTGCACAAATTAAGAAAGGTGCTAGTTGGTTACAATCTATATGATTGGCTATTAGAAGACAAAAAGACTAGAGAAAATCTTACGAATGTGAAGGTGTAAACAAAAGACTTTCCGGTGAGGATGAAATGAGTAAGTACAGGGGACGCTGCGCACCTCTCAGGGTGATGATGCCCTGCGCTGAACAGCAACAGGAGCCTGTTCCCCTCTGCTGGTCAGGTGAAATGAGGGTACTTTAGAAAAAGGAACATAGGCCATAGCTCAGGTGTTTCATCATCAATTGCTGCCTTTCAAACAGATACTGTGCATGGGAGATTTCTGGTTGGTAAGTTCCTGGATAAGAAGGCACAGATTAAAGTGGACACTGTGGAAGGAAATGTGAATCTAAAAAGGCTTCCTGTGCTGACGGGAACTTTATATCCTGGCATACAGTACACAATAAACGTGTGTGGAAATGTCCAGAAGCATGAGTAGCGCATTCATCAGGTGCCATAGCAGTGACGTCAGCCCTCCTCCTCACCAGGAACCCTGTGGGGCCTTTTTTCCTTTTTTTTCTTTAACACTGAGCATTATGTAATGTTACTCCTAGTGTGGAGCATAGTCTCACAAGTAGGCTCCTTATGGCAAAAACAGATTTTTCTTAGAAATCCCCCTCCTTACATGTTTTTTACATGTGCACACCTTCTGCCAACTATAAATGAGCCCCATGATTAAAATGGTGGGAACATTAGGGCCTCTGTGGTCATTGAGTCTACAGAGAAGCACTGTGCTTAAGCAGCTGCAGTGTTTCTCTTCTCCACTGTTGGAAGGATCTTCAGTTGTAGCCATAGAAGTAGTAGTTTGCGGATGCAGAACATGTCAAGAATGGGTGGGATTTCTCAGCCAGCATATTGCTCAGTGATCCAGGGCGAAATAAAGGCCTTGGACATTTATGGACAGGAAGAACCAGAAAAGGGAAAACAAAGGTGTTTTTACTTATTTTGTGAGTTTTCCCAGTCTCACCATGACAGGAAGTCAGTGTGACAAGTGGGAGGAGTTTTGTTTTTCAGCTTTGCCTCTTTTTTTTCTGAACAGGTGAGTTTACTTCACCTTCCTGACCCTGAGTTTCCTCACTTATGAAATAGGTTCAGTAACAGTACCCAGGTCACAGAGTTACTGCAGAAATTAAATAATGGGCTGCGCGTGGTGGTACATGCCTGTAATCCCAGCATTCGGGAAACTGAGGCAGGAGGATCACAGTCATTGATGCCAACTTGAATGACATAGTGGTACCTTGTCTCAAAAACCAGAAGAAGAAAGAAAAAATGGAACTTAGATAAAATATCTACCAGGTTAGGTGCTCACTAAAGAAAAAGTTTGGTTTTACCCCCAAATAAACCAAAATATCTTCCAAAAGCCAGGAGTTGTCATGCACTAAATTTTTGACAGAAGTTGTCTCTGCAGTGGTAGGTGGTAAGCATGTACCTCAGTTTCTTGCCAGTGTTTATTACAGTTATTTATTGCACGCCAAATACTTGCGTTCTTCTAGGGCATAGTAGGTGACTAAGATATTTACAGAGTGAAAACACCTGGAGATAGTCCTAATGATCTGAGCAACTGTCTCTAAGCAAGAGTTCCTTCCCACAGCACACAGGAGAGTACATAGAAAGTGCCGGAACTGCAGTCCTTCTTTTTGATGAGTGTTCGAGTACCTGCTGTATGCCTGGTATGTTTTCGTGGGTGAAGATAAATGTATGCCCTTAGTGGGAACAAAGACAAGAAACATGGAGTGAGAAGAGCCAGGGAAGAAATACTACAGATGTGAGAAGGTGGACTGTAAGGGAGTTGGTCGGCTAGGAACCACGCACCAAGGTCTTGCTGGTGGTGAGGGCCAGAAGGAAGTCAGGGTGTGTGAAGACACGCTGGCCAAGGCCCTCTGTGGTCCCTGGAGGTTGGGGAGCAGACTTGGGTTTTTATTTTGATTGAGATAGGAATCATGAACAGCAAGGACTCAACACACTGATATTTCCTAAGTCTTTCCTTTTTTTTCCCCTGCGCTAAAATAATATGAAAGCATTTCCTAAACTTATGCCACTATGAGGCAGCCCAGGGCAAGTCATCTAGTTTTACTTCAGTCTGCTGAAACCCCAGGATTACATCTTTAATCAATATACCTCTAATTTAATACTAATGGTCAAGAGAGTGCTTTGAAATTTGGGAAGTCATACAATCACCTGGCATTATTATTATTACTACAGTGCTTTCCATGCTTGTCATGCATTGGTCTTTGGACTTCAGTCAAACATACCACTCCCTTTTCTGGTGTTCTTGGGCTGTCATTGGGTGTGCAAGCTTCATAGTCACAAATTGTGTTCTTGGGGCCAGAGATGTAGCTCAGCAGCACCTCACCTGCCTGGCAAGCACAAGTCCTGAGTTTGATTCCTGGTACCGCACCCCCCCCCAAAATTGTGTTCTTTATTACTAAAACACCACATTTAGGATGATGGGTCACTTGTCAGATGCCTCAGTGGCAGCTCAGCTTGGGCAAGAGCACTGTGTATAGGCAAGAGGTGTCCACGTCAAAAGAGGTTTATGCTAGTGTGGCTACCACTAGTTCAGTGTCTCGCAAAACCTCTAAAGGAATAAATACCATATGTCATCACCACTGAAGTTGTGGGTCAATCGTGGAGTGACAGAAACTGTATGGAAGCCTCGTCATCACATCTTTGCCAGCAGAGTACTTAGAGATAGTCACTACTTAGCAACACGAGGTGAGCAGTGCTGTTTAACTTGCCAGAAGTGCAATTAATAATGAGCTGAGCAGCTTTTCTTTTCTTTTTAAGACTTTGTATCTATGGCTTGGTGTATCAGTTGGTAAGAAACAGCCAGAGAATAGTAGATTAGAAAAGAGTAAGAAATCATTGCTTTAACCCTCTGCCACATTCAAATGTGAATGAATGAACCCAAAATTCTCAAATTTTTCAAAGAGATTTCTCAAGAATCCTGAAACTGCTTATCATGCATAATCAACATAAGCTTGGGAAGTTCTTCTTTATGTCTGGCCCACATCTTCTACAATTTAAGTGCCTTTTTCCTCATCTGTACAAACAGAAAACAGCTGCCTAGGCTTCCCAGTAACAACCTTCATGAACTTGAAGATGGTTGTTGGAGTCACCCCCAGCCCTCTTCCTCTGGAATGAGTCATGCCTTTAACCCATCTTAAAGGTTTCCATTTCCATTTCCTACCCCTTTAATCATGTCTTGGTCTCCCTATGCTTTTCTACATCCTTCTTTAAATGTGGACTCCAAAGTAGAACATAATGTTTTAACAAATCTCACCATTCACTGGGGTCATTTCCTTCTCAGGCAGTCAGATGTCATTGTCATTCGCCTGGGAAAGCTGGCAGTTTTATCCACATGAGAAGGTGAGAGTGCACTGAGCAGTTCCTTTTACAGCGGACTGGCTACAGCTGTGGCTGCAGATGCTGACTCTGGAGTCTGATGCCTGACAAGCCAGACTCCAGGTCTTTCCTAAGATGTGTGTGGCCTGTGTACTCCTGCTTCTTGTTCTGGGTTCAGCAGCCAGTCCTATAGTAAGCACTGTTTCCTCCTAGGCAGACTCCCCTGTACTTTACTGCTAGTTCCACTTCTAAATGAAGGTACATGTAACAATGATGAAATCCCTTACAATTTCACTTTCTCTTCAGAGATGGTGTTCTTCTGGGTGGATATGGGATAAGGGGCATTGTTTTCTGTGTTTAATCTCATCAAAATCACAGAGTGGAAAGGATCTCACAAATGGTTCAGAGAGCAAAAGAAGATAAACAGAAATTCCTTGTCCAAGGCCCATTATTTAGGAAAGATCCAGGGAACTGCTGAAACTTACTTGAGCATTTGATGCTTTTGTTGTTCGGGGCTGTGGTTGGTTCATTGATGTGAACTCTCTATCCCCTCCCGCTTCTCCCTCCATTAAAACTTGAGTTCCTTGGGTGCAAATGTGAAGATGTTTACTGTCATGACCGTCAGTTGAAGAAGGCATATACATACAGCCAGAGAGTTCCATTGCGTACGTCCGCAGTCTTCCTCTGCTCAAGCAAAGCCCAGCTCTGGCTCCCACAGAGTTCATTAGCTTCTTTTGGCCCTATAGGAAGCAGGGATCCTGGCATGCATGCTGTGAGCATGTGACCTTAGACAAGAGCAGGCAGGAGTGCCAGAATGAGTACATGGTGAGACTGCTTACGTTAGCATGACTATCTACATACCTCAGGGTCTGTTTTATACATGTGGCATAGAGATTTACTGATATCATAGCCTGCCTCTCTCCAGGTACTGGCCCTCGTTAAGCCATGACTTGGAGGTGGTGATTATCCTCGTACTTTGAGGGAAGTTGTGTCTCTTTGCATTACAACCAAAATTGGTGGATACTTGGGACATCAGGCTTGGGGTAACTGATTAGTGAAATTGTCTGAGTCAATGAATGAAATATAGCTCAGCTACATTCCATGCTAAGATAGTCTGTCTTTCTTTTCTTTCTCAGGCAGTATCTTAGATAGTTCAGGCTGGCCTTGAACTCACTATGTAGCCCAGGCTAACCTCTAACTCACAACAGCCTTCCTGCCTCAGCCTCCCGAGTGCTGGGACTACAAGCGTGCAACACCACACCTGGCCTAAATAAAATCTTGAAAGTGCCAGCTCAGTGCGTGTGTGTGTGTAGATCTGGTGCATTCTTGCTGTAAACGTTGGTTAATTTCCAGATGCGTGTCTTCCTTGCTAAAAATACATTCTCTTGCCACTGACCACTTTGTGAACTGTGTGCTGTTCTGCAGGTGTAGAGCTGCATGTGACTTCTGTTTCTCTCTTTCCAGTCCAACAGGCAGCCAGCCAAGTTGAACCTTCTCACCTGCCAGGTGAAGCCAAATGCCGAGGACAAGAAGTCCTTTGACCTGATATCACGTGAGTCCTTTGTAGAAATCTATCTTTGTGAGTCAAGAACTGTGGCTTCTGACATCTGTGTGTTTCTTGTCTGTGTATTGAAGTAGCAACTTTTCCAAAATGGGCTCCTTACTACTTATACAGCTTCTTGTTATTCCTGGATGTGCAGCTCTAGGAAGATTCCTCAGAGTGAGTGTCTGTCTGTAACTCCTCCTCCGTCTTTTTCCCTCCCAGCCTCTCTCTATACCTCCCCCTACCCTTTTTTTTCAAGACAAAGTACTCCTGTTTGCCCAGGCTGGCCTCTAATCCCTGAGCTTAAGTGGCTTGCCTCAGCCTCCCAAGGCCTGAAAGTGTGTGTGTACCCCAACACCCAGCTTCTTCTGTTCTCTTCATTTGCACTGGACCCACTTGGACCTAGGAAGCCACAGTGGTGTCAGATCTGAAAGTATTTATAAGATCAGTAGAATCTAGTGATCTTATAAATCACTAGATTTATAAGTAATCGTGCAACGCACAAAAAGTGATTCAATGCACAAATGTTGTGTGTTGAATTAGTGCAGTGCTTGACTGTGAATCTAAAACTCTATTCCTTTGGAGAGTTATTTCTAAGTATATTCACAGTTCTCTTCTAGATCTCCTAAAATATAGTCACTGACATGAGGCCCAGACAGGATCTTTTAAAAGCCCATAGGTAGTTCTAATGTGCGCTGTGGTTAAGAAGCACTGATGTAGGCTAGGGAACCATCCACTATCCATCTAGTAAATTCACCCAGGAGTATTTCTGCAAGACCAGGATCTTAAAGGAAAAATTATCCTGCTTTTGAGCAGAATTGCCTTCACACTACATGAACTGGTGTTGCTGCATCCCCTCCCTTTCTTACTTCCATGTTCAGAGTTTGCTTTTCACACAAGACAGAAGCATAACGAGCCACCCACCCCACGACCTGCAGCCTGCCCACTTTCAGTGTGTAGCACCAGGCTGCCCCTTGCCTGCCCAGTTCTGTGGATGGACATGCTGTGCCCACTACAGGTGAAAGGACACCACCACCTTCTAAAGGATGAGGAGAACAGGGCCAGGGAAGAACTAGCCCTCCCCACTGTCCTGAGGCCCTGCAACACCAGCCTTAAGCGCTGCTCCTTCTGTACCAGTCGAGCAAGAAGGCCAGCAGCCAAAGGGCATGATCTGTAGAAGCACAAAATACTTTCTTGCCTTGAAATCCTTTTGATGCAGTTGCATGAATGGAAGCTCAAATGTATTCCTGACCCAAAAGTGGGAATCAGCTGGGAAGCTGTTTTCATAAAGTCTGAGCTGGATTCTGTAGCATTTCTGTGAAGTTCAGATTCCTCGTGACTTTTATGACCAAGACATTTCTTGGGTTACTGGGAACCATAGAATATGAAAAGTTGAAATGAATAATACGTCTTCAAAAAACCAAGAACTTCTAGAATTGAGAACCTGTCAGTTATTACTAGTTGTTCCTCATCAGTTACTGAGCAGCTAAACATGCTAGGTGCTTTTTATACATTACTGCTAATTCCCCATAATGCCCTGTCAGTTTCCCATTTCACAGAAGAGAACAGTTAAGACACAGGTTCAGTGACCTCCTCAAGGCCGTGCAGCAGTAAAGCAGGGATTTGACCAAGACTCCTGTGTACTTTGGTCCGTGTGTTCTTCCCCACTCCCGCCCAGAAATGAAGGGCATGAATGCCTAGTGAGGAGCAGTCACTGAAGGAAGTAGTCAGTAATGTTATTTTGACCTGAGTGTGTTAAAGCATCCATCGGTGTCTTGAGTTTTAGGAAAGCACTTCCCTGAGGGACGTAGCCCAGCATATCCAAGATAGGCCTCTCCTTCCCTCCTTGGGTGGCAGAAGTTGATCCTTTCTTCCTGGAAGCCCGATTCAGCCAGAGCGCAGACCAAAGCCTGGGCAGAGTTTCAGAGCTCTGCTGCAGGTGAGGCCTCGTGTGGGGAAAGAATTTCTACACAGAAACCGCAGGCACTCACGCACTTGTCACTGAGCCCACCTGGGTTGGATAGGACCTCGCCCCTTCGCACGTTCCAAAAGAGGTGCCTGCTATTTGTGTAGTCTTTTATTCTAGTATTTCTCTTGTACTTAAGAAAAATAATATTGGCAAAGTAAACTGTTCAGCTGCTAAATATAGATGTGAAAATAAAATTCAGTAGGAATAATACTAAATTCCTAACTGTGTGGGCGGCCGCCCCGGGGACGTTTTATTTTCCTCGCAGCTGGAGAGTGAACTCAGCCGCATGTGCTCGGCAAGTGCTGTGGAACTGCGCTACCTCTCCAGCCTTTCTGGGGACTATTGAAGTCTGCGTTATGTCTGAAGACACCCTACTGTGTGTGGCTTCACTTTTTTCCTTTTTTTATATTTCAGATAACAGGACCTATCACTTTCAGGCAGAAGATGAGCAGGATTATGTAGCGTAAGTAGCTTTGAAATAACA
The DNA here is from genome assembly GCA_004027595.1 of Dinomys branickii. Classification (NCBI taxonomy): domain Eukaryota; kingdom Metazoa; phylum Chordata; class Mammalia; order Rodentia; family Dinomyidae; genus Dinomys; species Dinomys branickii. The sequence continues at coordinate 9,318 of PVLD010022935.1, read as the reverse complement.
TCATAATGTCCTAAATTGGAAAAGCAGCCGTAGCCCTTACTCCAGGGCCTCTCCATGCTTCTTTCCCACCTCGGGACCTTCACACTTCCCTCCTGCCTTGTCTGCGTGCTGCCATGTGAGCTCGCATGCTCGGAGCGGCAAGACTCATTTCGAGCCTCACTGTGGTTGATGCCATCGCTCCCTGCTGTGCCTGTGACCCTCACACCACTCTGTGGCACTCGTACGTATCTGCAGCTTCTTGAGGACGAGGGCAGTGCCTTGTTCATTTTTTAATTGTGTTACCTGCATACAAGAGGCACTTGCTCTGTGATTGGTGCTCAAGTGAATGAGCCGGTCTGGCTGGCTGCTGGGCTATCCTCATAGTAGAGCTTGGCCTTGAAGGAAGAGTACTGGCAGACCCCTCTCCCTGGGGCACGTATGGCATAGTTAAAGGACGCCAACTGCGGTGGGAAGAACCAGGCTTGGTATCCAATACTGATAGTTGGCAGTCCTGGGCTACCCTCCATCCTGTGGCCTTCCGAGGCCTCAAACAGCAGTGGGTGACGCTTATATTCTTGGCAGCTTACATTGGGGGTTGAATCCACTTTTCTGTGGATTCAAACTCGTGCTCTAACAACTGTGTGGGACCAAGTGTCATGAACTATTAAAAGCTCCTGTCCCGTCACTGACGCACAGTTGTCATCTTCCTTCTTTCTGGAGAGCCGTGCAATTCCTTTCCAGCCCATTTTGCCTTCTCTCCCCGCCCTCACGCTCGCACACTCCTCTGGAGTGCTGTGCTCTTGCCTTGTCTCAGAGAGAACGCAGTGATGCTGAACCCTTTAGGGCTCTCGGTGACAACAAACACCTGCTGTGGCTCACGGCCACTGGGTGAAGGTCTCAGGAGGACAGAGACAGGTAGAGCTTGTACAGTTGGGGGAAGGAGCAAAAGACAAAAGCAAGCTGAAAGAGAAAGGGAGAGCAAGGTCCATTTATCCATTCGTCGATGGGATTATTTAATGAATGCCAACTAGACACTAGAACTGTGTAAGGCACCAAGACTACAGAGTTAAATTAGGTGGAGCTCCTGCGCTGGAGGGGCCAGCGGTGTGACACGGTGCGCATGCTGACAGCGGAGCCTGTCGGGTGGGGGCGTGCCCTCTTCCGTTGTTGGGGTGGCGCTTAGAGACTTCCCAGAGGAAGGTCAGCCCAGGCTGGCTGTGGGAGGCATGAGAAGGTGACCTCTGCCCTCCAAGCACGAGGTCTTGACAGCAAGAGAAGCAGCGGGATAGAATCAGAAGAAAGTGGCTGCTGGCTTAATACTGTGGGCACAGAGTTGGCAACTGGAGAGCAGCAGGGTACCAGATGAGAAAGGGCAGTTTCAGGACTTCTGCCCCACCACCCACAGGTTCCAGGCGCGCTGAAACTTACTGACCTGATACTGTGTCAGGTGTACTTCCTGCCTTATGAATCATCACAACTCCAAGCAGGGTCTTTGTCCTTAGTTTCAAAATGAAGAAACAGAGGCAAAGTGTGCCCAGGGTCATAGTGTTAAACCCAGTTCCAAACCACTTTAGAGTATTGCTTCCCTGTCTCTCTCCCATCCCCTCCCCAAAGCTCTAAGTGAAAGACCACTGAGAAACTTTTGTGAGGTGGTGAAAACATCCACTGTCTGTTCCCTTCTGTCTGAAAGCCAGCCTTGACTATCGTCTTTTCTCTTAGGACTTACAGGTGGTTTAGTGCCAGTTTTGTGTGAAGTGAGCGCAAGTCCCAGTTCTGTTCTGGTTTCCTGCCTACAGTCCCAGAGGTACTGGTTCCCTGCCTATAGGACTTGCTGCTCTTCAGTAAAGGGGTGGCTTGGCCCATCCCGAAATTGTTGCACGTTTTGCACATTGAAAGTGCTGGTGTTGATGTGGCGTTTCCCTTGGACGATGTAGAAGGTAATGGTGTAGCACACAGGGGAAGCGCATACCCGGAGGCAACCCTTAGCGCTTCATTCACCGCCAGTTTTCACAAAGGCTGTTTCACTACACTGTCGCATTTTCTTTCCCTTGGAAAGTGTCCAGTGAAAATCTGGGTGTGGTGGCACATGGCTGTAATTCCTAGCACTTGGGAGGCTGAGACAGGAGGATTGCTGGGAATTGGAGGCCAACCTGGCCTACATAGTGATTTCAAGGTCAGCCTGAACTGTGTAGCAAGACCCTGTTTCAAAAAAGAACAGGAAAGTATTCAGTGAAATTAGATGACTAAATTTCCTTGTTGCCAGGAAGGAGGTGTGTTTAATGTCCAGCAACCTGGCTGCTTGTCTAGGCTCTCTGACTAATGGTTTTTTGCCTTCGGCCAATCATCTGGCCTCATTTTTCTCATCAGTAGGCTGGTGAGGTTAGGCAGGTGAGTAGGTGAGGATTTATATCTCTCTTGCAGATCTTTTGAGAGTGAGGATAAAATGTGTGAGGTCTTCCTAGCACCACAGCAATTCGTTTTGAAAGTCAAAGTGACTTTTAAAGTATTTAGATGTAATTACACACTGTATTGCTTCTTACACTTTTTGGTATGCCTATTTCTTTTGGTTGAAAGAGACTTATATTGTAGTTCAGGCTGGCAATGAACTCATATAGCCCAGGCTATCCTTGAACTCAAGATCCTCCTGCCTCAGCCTCCCAAGTGCTGGGATTACAGGCATGCGCCACCACAGCCAGTGCCTGTGTCTTTAAAAGATTTTAAAACTTTAAAAATGTTGTTAGCAAGAGTCACTTTGATAGTTGACCCCATTGAAGTGAGGCCATTTCATTTTGACAAATTTTGTCTTTTAAATATATATATATTTTTTCTGATTATTATGACTATGAGCTCCAGAGTACAGAGGCAAATGTGGTATAATGAAAGGAATTCTGAAAAGGGGATCAGGAAAAGTGTAACTTCCTCCCAGACTGACAGTCCAGCTGTAGGTAGGACCTTGGGCAAGTCCATGTAACTTTTCTAGTTCCATTTCTTCTTAAGATACTTGAGACCCCAACCTAGAGATGTGGAGAATGCAGTTTCCAAATTGCTCATGCTTGATGTGTAGGAGTTACTGCCTAAGGGAGGCAGAATCCAGACTGCGTTCACCGAGGAGATCCAGTAACTCCAGGGAAATCCCCCACAGTGCTTGGTTCTGCTGGGCAGCGTTTCCTCAGTGTTTTTGACAAACCAATGTTTAATTTCTGACTTGAGACTAAATAATTCTGAAAGTCCTATTTAATTTTAAATGCCTCACATACCCACTCTTTCCCACATTGCTTCCCAAGCCTTTGGTTTTCAGCACCCCAGTCAAGCAAAGCTGTGTACAGAGCGCCACCTAGAGTCAAAGGTGCGGCGTGGAGCCACATCTTCCCAGCGGTTTGTTTTGATTCATTTAGTACTTTGTAGACAATATCTTGCTTCATGTGCAGTATACCAAATAAACAGGACTAGTTCTAAACATCCCTGTTACTAGTTGAGAGTGAGTATTGGCTGTCTGTGTGGAGTAAATGAAAATAAAACTATAAAGTTGGATTTTTTCCTCATCCATGAAAGCAATAGTTTCATTTTAGATTTTAAAAATTATAAACAAGCAATTCCCCAATGAATTTTTTCTAAATAAATTTATTCAGCGACAACCAGTATTAATATTTTGAGAAAATTTCTTCCAGCATTCTTTGTAAACATAAATACATGGTTTATAAATTCATGTGTTTAAATTTGAGATTATAGCAGGTTTTCCCTGTTTCACAAGACATATTGTGAAGATTTCTCCTATATCATTGAAGAATTATGTAAAATTTTCATTGTAATGCTGCCTAACCTTCATACTTGATCAGTCAGTACCCCCTTGTTGGAGTTTGTGTTTATTCTGTGTCGCAGAGATGGTGCTGTTACTGTGCATGTAGTGAAGTGCCCTGGGCCCTTCGTATTGTACATGTCAGGACGCTTCCACGTCGGTGTGCATTTCTCATAAGTGTCCATGGTTATGGCTGCTGCTGAAGTGTTCCTCCATTTTACTCCCAAGTGTTCCCACAAGCGCGACTTCTAGAGAGCAGATGCGTGCTGCTGCCTCTCTAACCCTGTGATCACGCTGGTCCCATGCAGAGTCCTTGCCTTCTGCGGTCTCCTTCACTCTGTCCTCACACAGACTCAGTACCGTGTGTACTCCTTCAGGCCTTCTGCTCCCACTCATTTCTCCCAGGTGTCCCTTTCCATTCTCCAACTCTTTCTTTCAAGTTTATTTTCCGCCGTTTTTCCTCACTTTGCTGCTGTTCTGGGAGACGGAGTTCTCCTTTGGAAATTCTTATGAACGATTTTTGCAGTGGGAGGGAAAACGGTGGCTGTGCCCTTGGGAAAGCTGCCTTCCTCTGGTATTTGGACAACAGGTGGATATCAGTATTGACAAACAGCAAAGAAGAGGCCCTCACCATGGCCTTCCGTGGCGAGCAGAGCACAGGGGAGAACAGCTTGGAAGATCTGACAAAAGCCATCATCGAGGACGTCCAGCGGCTCCCTGGGAACGAGGTCTGCTGCGACTGTGGCTCATCAGGTATTCCTCCCTATGCTTGAACAGCTTATTAAATATCCTTTTTCTGCCCATATGACATAAAGTGAGCTATTTGCATAAAGCCGTACCTCTGAGGCACAGTGAGACACGCCCACAGCATCCCGCCACCACCGAGCTGCTCTTGCGTTGTTCTCCTTGTCTGCACGCCTCCCACCTGGTCCCCATGGTCATGTGCCAGAGCACTGCCTCTCCTGTCAGGTTCCGTGAATAACCAGCACAGGCATTGTGAGGAGAGGAGAACATGGTGCCCACGTTTTGAATCACACATTCGCAGTTCATAGCCTGGCAGTCTCAGGCTGCGTCCATTTTTATTCTGAGCTACGATTTCTCATCCATAAAATGAGACCCTAGTATGAGGACTTGCTACAATGGTGCATATGAAATCAGCTGACGTGTATTTCCTTGCTTCCTACACATGGAGCCCTCCCAAAACTCTAAACCCTAAACCAGTGCCACCTTTCCACAGCTTGTATTTTAGGAAACCTCATATACTACCAAGTTACTGTCAATAGCTAACATGTATTGTTTCCTCTGTGCTAAGGTTTGCGCCTGGTGTTTTGTTTATGTTACCATGTGGAATCCTCAGCGGAGCTCTGTGAGCAAGATGCAGATACTATCCCCGTTTTACAGATGAAATTACTGGGGCTCAGAGAATTGATTTGCACAGGGTCGCACATCTTGCAGGGATCAAAGAGGGGTGCCAACCTAGTGTTCTTCTGCAGTATTGCATACTTACTGTTCTGCTTGCAACACTGGACTTCACTACACAGGCCCCCAGACGCCCCTCAGAGAAGTCTCGGGTTTTCTAGTCTTTCGGGTGTGACTGTGATAGTGACCCTCACAGTGTGAGGAAAGAGCAGAAGCGTAGTAAATACTCAGGTGTTCACCTAGCAAAAAGAAATGACACAAAGAACCCTAAAGGTTTTAGTGACAGAAGTACTATAATTGTTCCCACTGTTTTGGAGCCCTTTGAAATTGTAGGGGAAAGCCTGGGTCATTGAAAGAAACATTTTGTGGTCAGCATTTATAGCTATCCTACTACCAAGAGGTACTTTTGGGGAAGCCATCACCAAGGCTGACATGTTAGAGCCTGATGTAGCACAAAGGTATTTGTATAAGGATAAAAGGCTGCATTTTGCTTTGATTCAGTACCAAAGGAAAACTTAGTTTTCCTTATAATGACTCCTAAGATAAGCCACGCACATCTGTGTATTCCGTGTCAGTCTTCACTCATCATAATTCTAATAGGTTTCACTACTGTTTTAGCATCTTCTATAGGTGACACATTAAATTGAATATCTTCTCTATTTTATTAAATCCTTTCCACAGAGCCCACATGGCTTTCAACCAACCTTGGTATTCTGACCTGTATTGAGTGTTCTGGCATCCACAGGGAAATGGGGGTTCACATTTCTCGCATTCAGTCTTTGGAACTAGACAAATTAGGAACTTCTGAACTCTTGGTAAGTCATTAGCTGTACTTTGGAAGAGGACTTTGGGTTTGTTGTTATGAATATGTTCAATATTAGTTGCTTTGGGTTTTCTTGTTCCTGTTGAATGAAAGAAATTCTAATTTCTGAATTTTGTAAATATGCTTAAATATTTAAAATTTCACTTTTGTAGTATATAATGTTTACTCAGTGAAACTGGCTGTTATCTTTTCAAATGGTCCTTCAAAGCTGCTTTCTTATTTGAGAATTGATTTTGATAGGATTCGTAATAAGTGATTAAAATCATATATTCATATTACCTAGTGGTTTATGTTATTAAAAATAAGGACTAAAAAGTTTTTCTTTGTTTTAAGGTATACACGAATTGGATATACCCTGTTAACTATTGTCACAAAACCAGTGTCTCCATAACTCAGAAATTCTTTATGTAATAAGGGAGTAAATTGTATGAATTTGTACTTAGATTTATAATATGAAAAAAAGTTATAAACATTTTGTTTTTCTTTAAACACTGCCCTTCCCAACATGATTTACTCAAATTTGGAGCCCTCATGAGGTCCAGGCTAAACTGTTTGCTTTAAAATACCAAAAACAAGGAACACTTTGCATCCCCATAATGCCTTGCAATCATAAACCCTGTTTTGCAAAATTTTAACTCTGGTACACTCAAGAGAGTCTTTGTTCTAAGAAGACTATGTTTTTACAATAACATAGAAATCCTTGAGTCACCACTGAGCAGTACTTAAGTGAACTGGAACTCAAAAAGAGTGGACAATCTAGCTTCCTACTAGTCCTATCTGGAGAAAAGAACCACAGAGTGATGGCTACTCATCTCACAGCCTTTGACCTCAGAGTATCTGATAAGCAATGATGATATGTCCTGTCTGCATGAGCGTCTTCATCCCAGCAGCTGGAAATTATCATGCTGATACTGGGCTCCATGTTTCACTGCAGGGTAATGGAGAAATAGGTCAGACCTAATCCCTGGAATGCATTCTCCTTTAGTACAGAAATGAGCTCACTCCATCTCCTTGACTTGTATAATGAAACCCAGTTTGACTCTGAGAAATAGGAACATCTGAATACTAAACACTTGCTGTGCAGTGAACCCGTAAATGTTTTCATACCAAGACCTGTTTGCATGGATGTTTTTAAAACTTTGCGTTAATCTCAAAAGTCTATGAATGAAGCCAGGTGTGCATATGCATTGCAAGTGAGGCCACCTAGGTTACATAGTGAATTCAAGTTCAAAGGTAACCTAGATTCTATAGCAGCACCCTGTCTTTTAAAAAGGAAAACTAAACAGCCCTGGTAGTACACGCCTATAAATAATCCAGTACTCTGGGAGGCTGAGACAAGAGGATCACAAGTCTAAGCCCAGCCTGGGCAACTTAGTGAGACTCTGTCTCAATATAAAAAAGCACTGGAAATGTAGCTTAGTACAAAGCCCTGGGTTCAGTCCCCAGGACTCGGGGTAGGAGGAGCAAGTGACCAGAAGCCTTGCAAGGCACTCCTGGGTCCTCCTCTGTTGTTACTTATAGTGTCTTAATCTACTCCTAAATAAATCTAAGTGAATCCTACTTGCTTCACTGCCCTGTAGGAGTAAATCTGGTCAGCATGAAAGAGAAATGTCTTGCTGGTGGTTTGTTTCTGTTCATTAAGCATTTAGCCATATAGAACCTGTTTGGTCCATCTCAGATACTGTACTTTGCACAATGTGTAGGACCAGACCCTCTTCTATTTGGCATTTTTCACATTACATTTGTAGATGTCACAGATTTTCTTCTCAGTGGCTTGGTCCCTCTAGATTTTGGACGTAGTTTGCTCCTTTCCAGCACTTAATCAAAAGTCAGTGTCTAGCATGTAGAAGACACTCGGTAAATTCTTACTGACCAGATGGATAGATGGTTTGTGTCCCGAGCCAAATGAAGGAAAATGGATATACGGAAAGCTCAAAGGCAAATAATAGAAAAGTAAAATATAGAGAGCTTATTGTATTGTGTTTTGTTTATATTACAGCTGGCCAAGAATGTAGGAAACAATAGTTTTAATGAAATTATGGAAGCAAACTTACCCAGCCCCTCACCCAAACCCACCCCTTCGAGTGATATGTAAGTATTTCTAATACATTGACTTCTTCACCATTCTATAACTGCTTTTCTATCCCCAGAAAGTTTTTCTTAGTGGTTACAACATTTTCTCCAATTATCAGGGAAAGCAGAGCAAAGACAAGTATTTTGAGTGTGTTTCTGGAATACACAGGTTGTCACCATCACCTTCCATGGAGGGAGCAGCTGAGCGCCTGCTCTGTGGAGCACAGATCTTCATGAGGACAGTTATCTCTGTCGTGTCCTGCTGGGATAGGAGATGTAAAAGACCAGGGAAGATTCTTGGGTGATTGGCAAAAATTCAAATGCTTAATAGCCCACTCATCAAGTCAGGGAGGAAACAGACATTCTGCTGTGTTTCCAGTAGGGCTACAAACTGGTACGTGATGAGAAAGAAACCAGCTATATTTACCAAAATTACAAATCTTCTCAGCCTCTGACTCCGCTATCCCACTCCTAAGAACTTATCCTATTCTGTAGTAGGAAAAGGTCTGTCACAAAGCACATGTCTACTTGCAGGCCTCTGAGTAAATTTTCTGTGGTACAGCCACGTGATGGAGCACTACACAAGTGTGGGAAAGGGTGAAGCATCCTATTTTCTGATTTAAAGTGATCTGCAGGGTTACTGTTTTTTAAAAGGCAAGATGAAGAGCACTGCAAAATGAACTGGCTTTGGGGAAGGGAGGGTCACTGGGGTGTAGGGAGAATGAGTCATCCCCTCGTGATCCACATTCTCTACAAAGTCAGGAATTGCAGCTTTGCTATAGTTATAAATCCCTTTTGAACTTTAACTAATTACCACATAGACTCAGAAACCAGATATGTTCAAATAGTAAAGAATGCATTAATATATTTCTTTCTTTGGACTTGTATTTGCTTAAATCATACAGGAAACTAATAAAACTGTCCTCTGCAGTGGAGGAGTGGGCATGAGATTTCCCAACAAGTACTGTTTAACAGTCACTTATTTTTTTTTTTTTTTTATTTTAGAAACATAAAAGTACAAAAACATACTGACAAACAGACACCCATTATCATAGAAAATAGTACAATCACAACTAATCTATAGACAAGGTGATATGGTCTCAACAGTAGTTGTTGCTTTATCCATTGATATCTTCGAATTGTAGATGTATGGACCCATATACAGACATGTAAATTTAGTCAGATAGTTTATCCTCTCAGCAACAGAAAAAAAAGAAAAAAAGAAAAA
>PVLD010022934.1:0-28372 GCA_004027595.1 Dinomys branickii | reverse complement strand
AAGAAACATGCAAAAAGGGACAGATGTGCACAATAAAACTGTGGCTTGGGCTCGGTTCCTACACTAACATGCATCTCTCCCATCTTCTATTCTACTTATTGTGGCAGGCTGCACTTTGCTTCTATCCTCAGACCCACTGGGGGTAGAAATCCCAAGCATAGCAACAGTGTCCAAGCAGAAGCAGCAGTCAAATGTCCTTAACCATCAGAGGAAAGGCCTGAGTACCAATAGTCAACCTCAGAAGCCAAATCAGAAGCAGGATCTACCGTAGCAGGCATCACTGGGGTGGCAAGGGGTGGCAAGCAGGGGCAGCAGGCTCTGCCATGCAAGAGTCTGTGCCAGACCAGTGGAAATCCCAATCCAGCTGATGTATGTCAGGTAGGAAAAACACACTGGCAGAAAATGGGACCTGATTTCCCTCAGAAATGACAAAATTACCATTGAGTAAGAGGGTACAGATATGCCAGATACTATTCTAAGTGTATATTATACCATTTGATTTTATAAAGAGATAAAAATCCAATGTTATAGGTACGATTTTATGCTCCAGTTTGCAAATGGGGAAACTGAGGCTTAGGATGGTTAATTAACTTTCCAAAGTAACACAATTTCAAAGTAGCAGAGCTATAATCTGAATCTCAGTACGTAGGCATTTTGAGTCCATAATTTTCTCCCCATTTTAATTTTTACTAGTGCATGTTTGCAGTGCATAATGCCCACATTCATTCTGTGGATTTGGTGTGTGACAGAACACAGCTTAATTCTTTTCTCAATTCCCTTTTCCTCTCCCCCTCCACCTCTTACAAAAGATCTATTTCCCTGTTTCCTATTATCTGTGTTTTAGTTTTCTCTTTAACTTATTTGTGTTTTGTGTTTCTCATACAAGAGAAAGCAGGTGATATTTATGCTTGTGTGTCTGATTTACTTCACTTAACATTATGAGTTTAGGGCATGTGCACAGGGACTCAAGCGTATCCTTAGCGATGGTGTAGTGCTCCACTGTGCGTAAATACCTCATTCTCTTTATCCATTCATCTGTCGATGGACAAGTAGGTTGCTTCCAAGATTTAGCAATTCAAAATGTGCTGCTATAAACATGAGTATGTAAAACTAAAAACAGATATTCCATTCGACTCAGCTATTCCCATTCTAGGTATCTATCTTCCAGAAAGAGTTAAAGACGTATTACGAGGACTCCAAGTATTCACCCATTAGGTCAGGGACTAGCAAACTTTTTCTTTAAGGGCTATATGAAAATATCTTCAGGTTTGCCAACCAAATGATCTCTGTCACAATAACTCTGCTGCTGTAGTACAAAAGCTACCAAGGAAACACTATCTATAAAGGAATGAGCACAGCTGTGTTGCTCAAGGTGTTCTGGTCTTACAGTTAAGTTGGCCTTGAATCAGATGGCGTCTTCAGTAAGGAAAGGGAACTGTGCAAAAGCCTGGCCACAGGGCTCAATGTTGCCACTAGTTCTTTAGGGGAACTCGGACAAGTTATGTAATGTGTTTGTGCCTTCCTTTCCATGTTTACAAAGAGAAATGAAATTCACTTTTCTATATACCTCACTGAAAATATTTTCAGAAAGATGGGGAAATATGTATGGCCTTTATGGCCAAAAAAAAAATGCAATTATCACGCAAATTTTACATGGTTATTTTTCCTTCTACATTGAGTGGCTTCCTTGAGCTCTGGTGGTTTTAGAGGAAGCAGATGTCCCCATAGCTTTCCCGCAGCAGCAGGTGAGTCGGTGGCACTTGCATACCAATATGAAAGTCAATCCCTATGGCAACAAACAGACTCAGAAGCGGCTCCCACGCTGTGCGAAAGAACAATGGGAAGACAGCAAACCAGAAAGCGAAAATCACACAAGATAGGGAATTGCAAGAGGCGTCAGTTATGCTCAGCTCGAATGGCTAATGCTGGTACCCAAAAAACCTGCTGATGCTGATAATGTACCGTCTCAGTGATAGAAATTGTTTACTTTGGACAGAGAGCTCTTGCTTCGTTGGATCCTGTGTTTGCGACACCATTAAACAGTCAAATAATATACTCCACCTGACAAGGAGCTTGTCAGTACTCTTACTTCTGCACACTGGGAAGAATATCTTCAACTAGTCCCAAAGTCCCCCCTAGGGAGTGGCTTCAATGAGCACTAGCAGCCTCAAGATGAAATGGCTCATTTCAATGATTTGCTTCAACTCTTCAGGTTTCCAGGGGTGAAAGTGACGCTCAAGACGGAGCTGGGTGAAGGCTGTCGGATGTAAACAGCAGGAGCCATACTAGATCCCAGGTCTTCTCATTCTTCTGTTCAATGATTTATCCCATATTTGGAATCTGATATGTCTGCTTCAATTTGTAGCTGTGACACACAGCTACATTCCCTGAAAAACCCTGGTATTGGCAAGTGAACCCAAGGCAAGAATTCCCTTCTTAATGATTTTTGCAAATCTTCAGTTCAAAGCCAATTATTTGGCCACCTTCCTTCTGAAGCCATAAAGAAAAAGGCCCTCGACACCTCTGGGATGCCATGGAATATTTTACACAATTACATTGTAAATAGTATCTTGTGCTTTTTTCTTTGTTTCCAGTCATTATTGCTTAGGGTCAAGTTGAAAATAGTTAACAGTGTTCTTCAATATATCTTAAGAGAATGAGCTTAAGCGCTATCTATTGTAAGGCATCCTTTCAAAAGTGTTCTGTTACTGGTAATTGCTAGGCCCAAAGACTGCAGTACTTTTAGTTAATACTCTGTAAATTTGGCCATTGAAGCTACCAAACAATAAAGTATTTTCTTCTAGCTTTGCCAGTCTCAAAAGAGCTCAAATAACAAAACCTCTGGGTGCCTGGATATGGCAGGTGATGAGAGTTAGCTGTTTCCCTAATTAGCTTCTAGACATCTGTGCCTATTTGCACAGAGCTTTGTATTTTTGTAATGTTTCCAGGTACATTATTTCCTCCGCATTACTGGGGTGTTCAGTTTTATCCTATGCATTGTACACAGGATGCAAGATGTTAAATATGGTAGTAAAAAGCTACGATTTGGAATCAGCAGAGCTCAAGCCCCAGCTGCCCTGTTCCCTAGTTGAATGTCTGGGAAAGATTTTCTGAACTCTCCATTCTCAGTTTTCTCATCTATAAAGTGGGAAAAATAATGACAGCCATTTCTTAGGATTGAATTTCAGGTAAGCAAGCTAATGCAGGCAGCGCTTAACAGAAGCATGTTTCCAAGTATTTGTCATTATTTCCTTGGGAAACCTGTGAAGACTAATATACTGCTTATTTTCTAGGATACAGGAAAAATGTGACGTTTATTTTAAAGCCATGCAGAATATTAGCTAAAAATACAGAAATGCCATTTGTTAGTGAACACACACACCCCTGTGATAAGCGTACTTAAAGTCAATTTCTCCATCAAAAATTTCATGCTGTGCGAGAATTCTTTTCTCTCAGCCAAACGCCTTCCTACCTTCACTGTAACTGGTGTGTTTTATTATTGCTACATTATTTCCCACTGAAACATTTTTCCTCTGGAGCATGTGATGTTATTTGTAGCTACTGACACAACAACTTTTCCATATTTTCTCAATTAAGCATGTCATAGATTTTAACATTTACAGTCTTGTATAGTTCACTGAACTCACTGGAAGAAAAAGAAAATAATGACATAGGGAACAAAATAAGAGCTGCTGCTTTGGGCACCAAAGAACCGGGGGCAGAGTCTCACCCTGTTCATTGCATTAGTGAATATTAAAGGTAATTATGAGGCTTCTAATAAGCACACTGATAACTCTGGTAAGCATGTCAAAGAAAAATTAATATTTACATATTTACTACCTGGAACTCCAACTTCTGCATTCATGCTTGCCAACTGTCTCGTAACAGATAAGACCTGCCTTAGGAAGCAGAGAGTGCAACATACTTTCGGAAGGTAAAGTTACTTACCGCCCCATCTGGGTGATGCAGAGGCAGACCCATTTGTGCTGGTGTATTGGTGCACTAACATGGACAGGGCCCAGAAAGCCCGGATTTTGGTCTCAGCTTTTATGAGCTGAATGTTGCACCCCCACCCACGTGTATATGTTAAAATCTTAATTCCAGTACCTCAGAGCGTGACTTACGGTAGCTCTCCCTCATCTGTGCTCTTCCTTTCCACAGTTTTGGTGTCAGCAGTGATCGTAAATACCAAATGGGAAATCCAGAAATACACAATTTTTAAGTTTTAAATTATATACTGTTCAGACTGGTGCGATGAAATTTCAGGCTGTCTTGCTCCACTCCGTACTGCGCTGTATGTACCACCCTTCTGTTACTTACTTAAAGAACCGTCGCTTAGCAGACGTTTTGATTATCAGATCAGCCGTCATGGTATCCTAATGTAATACCTGTGTTCACGTAATCCTCACGTAGTAACTTGAAACTAGGTCAAAATGCCCACATCACTCATCATACATCTCTCAGATAGGTATTTAATCATCTTGCACAATTGAAAAAAGGGAATATAGTATAATATATATCAATATACATAATTAATAATATAATATAAGATTAATAATATATTAATTATTAGTTAATAATAATGAAGAATAACAATTAATATAATAATTAATAATATTAATAATATAAGATATTTTGAGAGACAAAGATCACATTCATGTAATATTTATTACAGTATGTTACTGGAACTGTTCTGTTTTATATTAGTTATTAATTTCTTGCTGTACCTAATTTATAAATTAAAAATTATCTTAGGTATGTATGGGGAAAAGACAGAGTGTGTTCAAGGTTTAGTACTATCCACAATTTCAGGAATTCAGTGGGACTCTTGGAACATGCTCACCATGGGTGAGGAAGGATTTTAATAGAAGCAGTTATATAAAAATGAGATCATCTGAATGAGTCCTAATCATGTATGACTGGAGTCCTGTAGGGAAGGGCGATTAGAATACAGACACATGCAAACAGAGCTATGGGGGAAGATGGTCATCCATAAGCCAAGGAGACAGACTTTAAAAGATTTCAGCCTTGTTGATGCCTTAACTCAGACCTCTAGTCTCCCGAATGTGAGGAAATAACTCACAGTTTAAGTCACAACCAATCTGTGGTGTTTTGCTGCGGAATCCGGAGCAAACAAATATATAAGCCACATCACTGATGACTTGATTCTCCCAGCTGAGGCAGAGAATCATATAAGTTTCATACTTGTGTATCCTTTTACCTCATTGACTCTATCGTTGAAGAGTAAAGCTGCCACAGTGCTCAGCCAACCCCACTTGAGCGCCTGCTCCTTTGAAAATGGAAGGCTGGATTTTTCAAACATAAGTCAGGCATTGAGCACAAGGGAACAGTTATATCAAAACCATAAGTGTGCAAAACACAGGCTAAGAAGACAAGAAGGTATCAGAAGTTTAGGTAGGCAGAAGGCCAAAAAGCAGACAGATAAGTAATCTAGATTAAATTCAAGATCTCTGTAAACAAAGGGTCAAGACATAATTTTAAATAAGTTAGGTCTACTTCAGTAAGCTTTCTCCCATATTCTCTGGTAGAAATAGGAACTAGTCCTGGGCTGGGTGGTTTTGAGCTGAAGGAAGCAGCATGGTATAAGACAAACAGTAGTGTACTTCCAGTAAGGAAATTTGGTCTCCTGGTTCCGAGTTCAAACTATTTGGCAGTTCATTGTTGTGGAATACCCTGGGTACTGATTTATAATGAGTGAGGTGCTGAACAAGGTACTGGAGACACAGAGAAACTAATGAGTAGAGGAAGAGGGAGGTAAAGAAATTGCAGCAGAGGTTAATTATGGTAGAGCTACAGCAAAATAAGTGATGAGGACATCTATTTAAAGTCTGTGATCAGGGGCTGGGGATATAGCTCAGTGGAATAAGCACTTGCCTAGCAAGCGCAGGGTCCTGAGTTCGATCCCCAGTACCGCAAAAAAGGAAAAAAAAATAATAATAAAAAAATAAAGTCTGTGATGGTTAATCTTGATTGCCATGAAAGACTTAAGAGATTAGTGAAACACACTTCTGTGTGTGCCTGGGTGGGTCATGGGAGTGTGCCCTTGGAGACTATTGTCTCTGGCCTCTTTCTCTCTGGCTTCCCCCCTGCTCTTTACTTCCCAGATGCTTCCCAACTTTGCACCACCATGCCCTTCCCATTATGCTGCTTTTGCCTTGGAGCCAGATGACCATGGGCTGAAAGTTTGGAAACCACAAGTTAAAATAAACTTGTCCTCCTTTACACTGTGGATGTCTCATGCTGCGTCCCAGCAACAGCAAAGGCGACTGATATGAGGTCCACCAGAATAAACTCTGTTGATGAAAATTCAAAACACTGGGTAACATAAACATATTTAAAACTCCACAAATCTGGAAAGACATAGCAGGTTATTTGAGTCCAATCAGATCAAAATCTAAGAGAAATGGGGATTGAGTTGTTTTACCATTCCAAGAAAACCTGACTTTCAGGTTTTGTGGCTTCACAGAGTGAAGAATCAGAAGCAAAAGCCCAAGGCCTTCCTTAGGGGAAGAAACTAGTACAGGACTCTCCCCCATATTAAGCTCATACCACAATGGATTACACACTGATGGAAAGTGGGAACTAAAGATATTCCCATCCAGAGTTAAATGAAAACAGTGGAAATAAAAGAAATGAAAATGTGTCACTGAGAGCTGTGGTCATGGGTTTGTCCTCACACAGAATTATAGGCTGGGCTTGCTCTGTTTGAATTGTCAAGAAAATATCAGGCCATGAACTTGATTGAAAGTGATTAGAACAAATAGAATAATTTGATAATGTTTCAGGGAGCAAAATCAGCATTTACATATGCTACAATGAACTATATAAAAAAGAAATCAAGAAAATAGTAACATTTAAAATAGTATAAGAAAACAAATGCTTAGGAATAAATTTAAATGAAGAGGTGAAAGATGTGTGCATTGAAAGTTCTAGAACACTGATGAAAGAAACTGCCAGTTAGAAATAGATGGAAAAATAACCTGTGTTCAAGCACTGAGAAAATTTAATACTATTAAAATGTCCATACTATGCAAAGTGATCTTCAGATTCAGTGCAGTTCCTATTAAAATTCCAAGGACATTTCACAAAGAAAAAGCATGCCCAAACTTTGTATGGTACCACTAAAGATTCCATATCACCAAAATTGAGCAAAAAGAACAAAGCTGAAGGGAATATACTTCATGATTTCAAAATGTGCTATAAAGTTATAGGAATCAAAATAGCATCATACCTGCATAACAACAGATGAAAAGACCAATGGAACAGAATAGAGAACCAAGAAATAAATCCATGTACTTATGATCAATTGACCTGCAACAAAGGCAAAAAGAATACACAGTGAAGAAAAGACATTCTCTTTTATTAATGGTTTTGGGAAAACAAAATCCACAAGCAGATGAATGAAATTAGACCTTTATCTCATACCATATCCAAAAATTAATTTAAAATGGATTAAAGACTTAAAGATTTGGAACTTTAAAACTACAAGCACAAAACAGAAAAAAGGTCCTTCACATTCATCTGGCCAATGACTTTTTTGGATATGACACTGACACCACAGGCAACAAAAATCAAATGGGATTGCATCAACCTAGAAAGATGTGAAATAATGAATGACAGGAATAGACAGTCCAAGGAATGGGAAAAATATTGGAAGAACTTCCCATCTGATAAGGAGTTAATACCCAAGTACATAAAGAACTCAACGCTATAGCAAGAAAACAACCCTACGTAACAATTGACAAAAGACCTAAATAGACATTTCTCCTGGGAAGACATACAAATGGCTAAGAAATATAGGGGGGAAATGTTCAAATGTCACTAATCATCAGGGAAATGCAAAACAAAGCCATAAAATATCATTTAACACTTGTTAGAATTGCTATTATCAAAAATAAAAATGTTAATAAGTGTTGATGAGGATATGCAGAAAAGGGAACCATGGTACCTACATGATTTTTCCTCCTCCTCTGCCTCCTCCTTCCCCTCCCCCTCTCCCCTTCTCCTCCCTCACTCCCACCTTCTCCTTCTTTGGATTGAACTTGGTGTCTACACTGAGCTACACCTCCAAACTCCACCACTGCTCCTTCACCCAAAATTTGAGACAGGTTCTTGCTAAATTACTTGGGTTGAGTTTAAATTTGTCATCCTCCTGCTTCAGCCTCCCGGAGTGCTGGGACTACAGGCATATGCCACCCAGGCCTGACTTGTTGGTGACAGTATTAATTGGTCCAGTCACAGAACACAATATAGAAGTTCTTTAGAAAAATAAAAGTAGAACTACCAGATGATCCAGCAATTCCTCTTCTGGATCTGTATCCTAAGAAAATAAAATCTGTCTGTTAAAGAGATACCTGCACTTTTGTGTTTATTCTAGCATTATTCACAAAAGCCAAACCATGACTCAATCTAATTGTCCATCAACAGATGAATGGATAAAGAACTTGTGGCATGCATATAATAAACACACATGGTGAAATAATAATATTCAATCACAAAAGCAGATAAAATCCTGTCATTTGCAAAAGCATGAATGAACCTGTAGGACATTATACTAAGAGAAATAAGTCAAGCTTAGAAACACAAATACCAAGTGGCCTAGCATATTGCGGAATCTAAAAAAGGCAAACTCATAGAAGCAAAGTATAGAAGGCTGGTTCTATGCAGTGGCTGGGATTTGGGGGGAATGTGGAAATTTTAGTCTTAAGGTACAAAAGTGTCAACTATGCAAGATAAATAAGTTCTGGATATGAAAAGCATGGTAACTAGACTTACTAAAAATGTATAGTTAAAAATTACTAAGAGTGGATCTCAAATGTTCTTGGCACGAAGTGTGGGAGGTATTGGGATATGTTCAGTTGGTTTATTTCATCACAGTGTGTACAGTGGTGCCTCAGTCCATGACCTTGTCTTTCCACAGTTCTGGTTGCAAACCAAATTGGATGAGAACTGAATCAAATTGTCCCAGAAGGTCAAAATTAAACCTAAACATACATATGTTACACATGGATACATGTTGGTTTAAACCTCACTTCCTGGGTGGAAGATTATTGAAATATTTATGAATAAATGTTAAAGCCAAAACAGTATTTGGTAAATAATTTAGGCTACATTTTTTCTGAAAGCTTTGTTTGCTCATGTGAGCTCTATCAGTGATCATACTTGCACAAATTATTACTGTGGTGTGTTAATGGTGTTATTTTATTTCTCTCATTTTTTCTCCACTTGTTACCAGGAAATCGCTTGTAATGAACAGCTGTCCCTTCCCCAGTCTCCTCCATTTTATGTATTTATGCAATCTTTCTTTGAGGCACTGGGAATTGAACGCAGGGTCTTTGCACTGAGCTACATCCCCTGTCTTTTCTAAGTATATATTTTTTTAATTTCAAAAGAGGATCACACTACATCACTAAGTTGCTCAGGCTGGACTTGAACTTGTGATCCTCCAGCTTTAGGTGTGTCCCACTGCACTCAGCTTTCAGTCATTTCTTTATAGCAATATAGACTCCTTGGTATTTACTTCATTCTTTGGACTATAATTTAATACTACTGTTATAGCATTATTTTCCTTATTGCTCAAGTTATTCTAGCTTTGGCCATCAAGAACTCTTTCAAAGTTCCCTGATGTATGGTTTTTTTTTTTTTTCTTGTTTTGAGACAGGGTCTCACTACACAGTTCAGGCTGGACTTGAGTTCACTTTGTAGCCCAGGCTGGTCTCGAACTCACAACAATCCTCCTGCCTCTGCCTCCTGAGTGCTGGGATTACAGGCCGGCGCTACCACGCCTGGCTCCTCCTGAAACTTTCTGCACGCTTGTATCCCTTTTTTCCTCCCTGCTTCTTTCCCTCTCCCAGTCCTGGAATTATCATTTCTTTGAGAAGCCATGGCTCCTTTTATAGGACAAATTATTTAGACACTATGATCTGGGTGCAGAGTGTGCTTATAGCTCCAGGATGTCACTGCTTCTAGGCCCTGTCTATCAACGGAACTAGGAGATATAGAGATATATATGAATGTGAGTACTAACATATATGCACATATGAATATTAACCTATGTATATCTGTGTGTATCTATGTGTACGTAGGTATACATGTATACCTACATACACACATATTGATATCCCTGACTCTCATCTAGAACCATAGGATTAATTTATCTAGTGGATTCACCTTGACTTTTTGTAACTTCTTTCTCTAACTGATAAATGTGGCCCCTACCATCCATCCACCATTCATTTACTTGTTTGTTTAATCCTAGTGTGCATAGAATTTCACAGTAGCTGGCCCTGAATCCCTACGGGAAGCAAATTTTCCAACTAGAGTGCACAGTTTGTGTACTGTTCTTTTTGCCTTGAGCTTTACAATGCTTTATAAAGTTATTATTTTCCAAAGTTACTCTGGTTCAGTAGTTTCCCCCCTCCCTTCTCTCAGGGGTTGTGTCATACATGTGTAATGTACTTAGATTTCCTTGTCAGAGCCTGCATTCTCTCCCGTTTCCCTAATATCTTGTTTGATTTTAAAAATTTCTGTACAGTAAAGCCCAATCTTTGTAATGTACAGTTCTCTGGATTTTGAAAATGCATACCCAGGTTTGTACCAACCATTGTACCACAGAGAACAATTCCATCTCCCTAAAAACTTCCTTGTGTAGCCCTGTTTGTAGCCTCACCAAACTGATCATCATTGATAAGATTTTGATCTCTAAATATTTCCCTTTTCCAGAGTGTCCCATAAATGGAGTTATGCATGATGTAGTCCTCCCTACCTGGACATTTTCACTGGTCAAATGCATCTAGTATTCATTCATGTGGTCATGTTGGCTAATAGCCCATTCATTTTTACCAGTGAGTACTACTCCACTGGACGATTAGACCAGTTTGTTTATCCACTGAACTACTGATTTTTGGCGGCTATGAATAAAACTGCTGTAAATATTTGCATACAGGCTTTTGTGTAAATGTAATTTTCAGTTCACTTGAGTAAATGCTGATGAGTGGCAGCATTTGGTCATATGCCAAGCGAATGTTTACATTTGTAAGAAACTTCCAAATGATCTTTGCAAGTGACCGTATCACTTTACATTCCCTACCTAGCCAAGAAGGAGGAATGTTGGTCCTCTGCCCCTAGCCAGCAAGGGATAGTGTGCTTATTTACATTTCAGCCATTCCTAATAGATATGTAGTAATTCTCACCGAAGTTGTCATTTGCATCTCCCCAATGGCTAATGATGTTGAACGGCTTTTCGTGTGCTTACTTGCTTATATCCTCTTTTGCAGAGTTTCAGTTCAAGCCTGTTGCCCCTTTGAAAATTAGCTTGCTGTTTTCCTAATGTCAGGTTTTACGTGTTCTTTATATATTCTGGATCTAAGTCCTTTGTCAGATATGTGTTGTACATATCTCTTCTTGCAATGTGTTATTTGTCTTCTCGCTTGCATGACAGAATGTTTTAAAATTTTGTTGAAACCCAATTTATCATTTTTTCCTTTCAGAATTGTGCTTTTGATTTTGTGTCTGAAAAGTCATCGCCCAACGCCACATCCAGGAAATTTTCTCTTGTTACTTATTTTTATGATGTCATATTTTAGATTGAAATACATTGTTCATTTTGAGTCAATTTTGTATATTATGCGAGGTTTAGATAGATGTTAAATTTTTTGGCCTGTGGATCTTCCATCCCTGCAGCTCCTTGTGTTGGAGCCTACCTTTCCTCCACTGAATTGTTTCTATAGGTTTGTGAAAATTTAGCTTGCCATGCTTGTGTATATCTACTTCTGGGTTCACTTTGCTATTCACTTGGTCTATTTGTTTCTTGTCCAATACTAAACTGTCTCAGGTACTGTGGTATTATGGTAAATTGTAAAATAGGTAGCATTATTTCTCCAACTTTTTCTTCTCAAACATTTTTGTTTATGCTAATTTCTTACCTTTCCACAAATATTTAAGAATCAAACTTAATAGATTGCTGTAAAATGTACCTACTAGGACTTTGATGGGCATTGTATTAAAGCTATATCTCAATTTGGGGAGCGTTGGCATATTTACTATATAGATTTGCTATCCATGAACATGGCATATCTCTTCATTTATTCCTCTGATTTCTTTCATTATCATTTTATAGCTTTCCAATTATAGATTCTGTGTATTTTTACAATCAGGTTTATACCTGCCTGTGAAGAAGAGCCAGGTAATGGACAAATGAGTTAAAATTTCCAGTAGGGAATTTAAGGTAGTTTGTGAGGCAAGACCTAACAGATATGAGGGAGTGAGTCATACTGATATCCAAGAGAAGAGAATTTACTGCATGGCAAAAGCTTTATCAGGGCAAAATGTCTAAATTGCAAGCTTTCTGGGCACGGGGAAAATGAGGTAGATAGTTAACTGGGGTAGAATGCATGAAGGGAAAAGTACTGGGACAGCAGTCAGAGAACTGGAGGGATAAGGCTGTATATGACCTTGCAGACCTGGTCACCTCAGGACTTTGGCTTTTATCTTAAGTGAAATAGTAAGTCTCCGGAGGAATCTGAGCTGAGGTCAGTCATGGCCTCACTTTCATTTTAAGAGAACCTCTCTATATTAAGGACAGCCTGCACGTGTGCAACGATGATAGGAAAAACACATTTTGAGAGGCTATTTTGGTAAAGCAGAAGTGATTGTGTTGTGAAGCACTTGTTCATTCACCAAGTAAGCATAGAGCAATGGTGGAAGGCAGGGCAACTTACCAGTGATACCACCAAAGCTCAGACAATGATCTGAAAAATGACCACTGAGACACCAGATTTGGAAAAGAAAAATACATTAAAATGGCATGAACAGAACATCTAATTACAAGTGCAAAACGTAATTATTATTTGGTTTATGACAGCTCAGGTGCAAAGAGCAGTGCATGGGAGCCGAGGATGATGTGGGGCCCATCCTCTTTGGATGAACAGCAGAGTCTTGGTTGTCTGAAATGGGTCTCGACAGAAATATGTATGGCATATCTAGTAGCATTGCTGAAGTTATAAGGCCTGAGTATTGGGCATTAAGGAATATTGCATTCAGCCAAAATAGTACTGTACAATAGTCTTAGTCCTTGAGAATACTAAAACTTCAATTAAACAGATTCAGTACTGTTGGTTCAGGAAGAGAAGATCAGCAGCATTTTACAGAGTTTTGTTTCTGTTACTCAGCCATTGATATGTGATCCCAGATCACACGTCTAGGCTTGGATGTATGCACTCATAAGTGCTTGTCACGGTGCAGGATAGAATGAAATGAGTTTTCAAACGTTTGGGGAGGTACATTGCCCTTCATCCTCAGTACCAGTACTAGGGCTGTTGTACCGTAGATCCTCATTGGGCAAAAGCTTACAAATTTCCAGCAACTTCATGAGGATGGATTATAAAATTAAATCAGGATTTTTAATGTTGAAAGTAATGAGCTGTAATTTTATTAGGGCATATTTTTCTTCCTCCTACTGCACATATCTGTGAATAGTATATGCCCTTTATATAATTCTAGTATTAGTGATAGACTATTTACTCATCTTAGAAAGTAATTTAGATCAGAATGAATAACTCTGCTTTGATGGATATGAGAGAGATTAAAGTTATTCCTTTGATTGTTTCATTACTTTTGGCATGGAATTATCTATAAATTGATGTATAATCTAATAGAAACCTTCAGAAATAATGAAATAATAAATATGGATTTTTAACTTATTATAGTCATTAGTAATATCATCTTAGTAATAAAAGGGCACTTAACTGTTATTTAGTCATCTCTTACAAAAGAGGGAGTTTTCTCCCCAAACTCCCTAAGAATTGTTCATTGAGTCTTTGCTCAGATATCTTCACCAGTGGGGAGCTCACTGCATTTTGGAATAACCCCATTTTACTAAATTTGGCTTTCTACCCTCTCTACTCATTGGCCTCATTGGAATAAATCCAAATGGGTCTACTACCTCAAGGGGATAAACAAAAAAATGAAACAAGGTCATGTCCATGTACCAGCTCCCCAGGATGAATGTAATCATTATGTACTACAACTATGGACCAGTTTAAAAAACTAGCCTATTTCCTCTTCCACTGGAAAACCCTTCAAATACCTGATGCCCATGGCTCCTGCACTCCAGATCCTTCTGTGAGTTGCCACTTTTCTCTGGATACATATATGTTGAAGTTTCTTCCTCACTATTAACAACCTTGGTTTTAAACACCAAACAATTTATAGCCCAGATGAACCTTTACTGGAGCCCCCTGAGATTTTTTTTTTTCATCTCAGAAGATCATTTGCTTTGATTAAAAAACAAACCTCCTCATATTTGTAGGTCTAAGGGGGACATCTAGCAGTAGAAAGAAGTCAACCATCTGGAAATCAGGCCAGCTCAGAGTCATGCAGAACACACTGCAAGTATGGTAAGAAGATGAAAGGCTATGAACACAGGACAACTTTTGGGTTACCCTCCCCGGCTCCCTCCCTATATAATCAGCCAAATGTATTTGCTGGGATCTCCTGAAACATTGCCATCTTTTCTGCCTCCCTGTACTTTACCCGCAGTTGTATTTGGGAATAGTGAATTAGATCATTAAATGCTCTATTTGATTAATAAAGTGATATAACTGGCCCACAAATAAGAGTAATATTACCTCAGAGTGTTTGGGGCTGAACTGGATCAATTAATCAGCCACTTGATCTGTTGTTCAGTGACTCACCATCGGGAACAAATACTCATTTCCCTGCTTGAGTTCATAATAGCTAACATTTATTTATTACTTACTATGTACAAGATAGTGTTAAGCAGTGGGTCATTTTATCCTAAGTTTATTAGGCAAGTTTCATCATCCACATATAAAGACGAAAAGCTGCACATCCACAGAGGTCCAGTTTCTCGCCTTAGCTCATGAAGCCAGTAAGTACTGGGCCCAGGATTCCAGCCCATACTTTTCCACTGCAAGAGCTCAAGCCCTCGATCATTATATTATTCCATAGTGGTTCACAGAATACACCTGTGTAGATGTAACATCAGGCTCTGGGCTCATTGTGCAAGACTGGAGGATAAAAGCATGTTGTATGCAGAGATAGAAGTGGAGTGTTCTGCTGGGTAGTTAGACTGATCAAGTAGAGATGCTACGAGCTCATTTTTAAGCATCCCTGTGTATTTACCCTCAGTATCATTAACCAGGAGCTGCTGCGGCCTCTGTCACACACCCTCCTTCATTTCTGGACCTCACCCTTCCCACAGAAAATTCTTTCTGGATTCCAAGGTATCAAATATCTCATAGGTTAACTGAATTTATCTTAATGTATAAATAAAAGACCAGAGCAAATATGCCTCTGGAGTCTCCCTTCTTCATTCTGGAAACATGTTCTTACGTAACGAGAGACTTCTGGATGCACGCCTCTGCCTGAGCTTGAAGAATGACTAAGATGGCGGGCGTTGTAGGGAATCCCAAGCAAAGGCATAGAGGAGATATGCTGGATGCTGTATGACCCTGAGAGATTTCACTGATTGCAGCTCTTTGAATAGTCCTTAGAAGTATAACGCAGGCCATCCATTGGTTATGCATTTGAATATCACATCAACTTACATAGGATCACACTCATCACAGGCACAATGGGGCAATGGTTTCATCTGCAGTCAAGCCACTGATCAAGCCAATTAACCAGGCCAATCAAGTGCTTTTGTTTCCTAATACAAAAAGAAGTTATGCTGAATTGTAATAGTAGATCGCTGGCTGTGATACAAAAATAAGGTAATGGATATGTACGTATATGTCTATGTGTATGTGTATATACATTCAAGTATATTTCAGACAACAAGATAACTGGATGACCCTCACAAAATTTCAGTCTCTTGGCTAGAAATTGATGTATTAAGTGTTGGTTTCCAGTTATCGGTTTTGGTATCTGAATGAGATAAGCACACACTTTAATTGACAGCAATACAAATCTATTGGACTAGCAATGAAAACTACTTAGTGTGAATGAACACAGAATTTTACAAAGGAAATAATAGATGTCTGGGTTTCTCTAGCACCAAAGATCTGTGTCAGAAGTTTAAGGGTTAATATTACAATTGACCCAATATAGAGAACTATTTCGTAGGAATTGCTCTCACGTTCTTCCAAGGTGAACAAAGGAGGGAATAGAGGAAATGAAGATCTAAAGAAGAAGACCATTAAAAAAATGATAAATCCAGCAGGGCCAGTGGAAATAATATAGCAAAGAGAGATGCGTTAGCTTGAATGATCAGGTGCACAGTGAATATATCTATGTTCATTACAATAGCTTCACCCTGGTGTTCTTTTTTAATTTTTTTTATCTTAAAGAGAAAAAAACAAAAACAAAACAACACAAAAACTATAAAAATTACACAAAATTTCAAAACACAATGAGAGGAAATCAACAATGGTTGTTCTATTACTTGTTGTTATCTTCAAAGTACTTGCTCAGATTACCAGATATAGGCATGCAAGATTGATCAAACAATTAAACATTAACTGTTCCTTGCAATAAACCAATAGAAATTAGTAGTACAATTATCTTAACTATCTTGTGTGTATATATATATTTTTCCCCTTGTTTCTTTCGTTTCTCCTTTCCCTCATCCCAGTTGTTCTTTCTTATTGATCAGTTTCTTTCCCTTTCCCAATATCTATTGTACCTTGCAGATTTTATTTACACTTTCAGGTTCTTACACTTGGGAAACAATATGGTGTTTACATATGAGGGTCTGATTTATTTCATTTATGACTATGGTCTCATGTTGTATTGATTTACCTATAAAAGCCTCAAGTTTATCTTTCTTTATAGCTGAGCAATACTCCATTGTATAAAAATACCACATCTTTTTTACCCACTCCTCAGTTGAGCATTTGGGTTGTTTCCAAGATTTTACTATGACAAATTGTGGTGTTATAAACATGGGTGCACATATATCACTATGGTATGATGTTTTTCATTCTTCTGCGAAAATACCCAGAAGGGGAATAGCTGGGTAAAATGGGGCCTCTAATCTTAATTTTTGTGAACTCTCCAGACTGATTTCCAAAGTGGTTGCACAAGTCTACATTGCCAACTGTGAAGCAGGGTTCTTTTTTCCCCACAGCCTCACTAGCATTTGTTGTTGGTTGATTTCTTGATGGTAGCCATTCTTCACCCTAGTGTTCTTAAAAATGCTGTGGTTACCCTTGGGTATAACCATCCAGAATGCATTGGCGTTAGAACTCTGTTCTTGACATAAACAGAAGAGCCAGCAGAAATGTTCAGTGGAGGAATAACATTGTTTCATAAAGCAAGCCAAATCATTTTATGTCTGCATTACTTCCCCGGGGTTTCCATAACAAATCACCACCTATTTGGAGGCTTAAAGCAACAGAAATTTATTGTAGCTCCAGAGGCTACAAGTCTAAAATCCACCTATTACTGGAGCTGCAGTGGCTCTGAAGACTCCAGGGAACCTACTCCTCCTGGCCTCTTCTAGCTGCTGGTAATTGTTAGCAATCCTAGAATATTCCTTGGTTTATAGAACCATTCTTCTAACCTCTAATCCACCCTAATCAAATGCGATGTCATTTTCATTTGATTATATTTGCAAAGACCCGGTTTCCAAATAAAGTCACATTCAGGGATATCAGGAGTTAGAACTTTAATATACCCTTTTGGGGAACACAATTCAGCTCATGACTGTCCTATGAAACATTACATATTTTTAAATAAATCTCTCTTTTAAAGGTATTTCAACCAACTATAGTTCAATGATAGTATATCTACAAGACAAACTTCAGAAAAATAGTTGAGAAGTTAACAGAGAGAAAAACAATAAAACTGGACTACTCTTTTCTAATGCTGAGAAGTAACCCTCCTCCCTACAACCCCTGCTGCCTGCTATACCCCTTAGTGTTGGTGAGGGGATAGGTGCTGTCTCATAAGTGGCTACACACTCCACCCCTGAGCTCCATCTGAGTCCCTTTGCTCACACCATTCCTGGTTAATAGCACAGCTCAAGATTGTTTAGGTCAAATTTCAGTTCTAGCTGTTACTACCAATTAACAGAGAAATTGGGAGGGATGGTTGCCATTCCTTCATTGAGGTAGTTTCTTACAGTGAAGTTTTGTTTGTGAATTCTGTCATTTAGTGTCAAACTCACTGCTGCAACCCTGTTACCTTTGGTAAGTGTTTATTTAATGATTTCATCAAAAGACAAATTTCTTGATGCATTAAGCTTTCCCTACTGAACCTACTTCGCAGCATAGGGTCTGTCCCTATGGACCTTCCCAGTCTTGTGGAAGTCAGCATAAAAATATTTTCTTGGAGTTTTTTTTCCTAAATATTATTTTTGACAAGTGCTGAATATTTTAACTGATCTTTGACTTACACCCTGGCAGGCTTATCTTTTATGTCCTTCTCTGCTCTTGTGGATGGACTAACGTAATCATTCTGAGAAGAATGTCAAAACACAGTAAACAGTTTAGAATAACTCTGTTTATATCCCTTGGTGAGAGGGGAAAGGTCTTGGGAGAGAATTAATAATGTCCTATTGCAGCTTGTAAAGGACATCAAGCAAACTGATAGTGATCTTGTATTTAATGGCAAGATAGTAGTGAAATTCATAAAGATGAACTAAAGCTACAGAGGCTATGGCCTGGACCAGATAAAGCGGGTATTCTGTGCAGTCTGGGATGTTCATTGGTGTAGGATGTTTCAGACATGAGATGGGTGGTTGTCATGATCAGTGGAGAAATGTATTTATGGCCACAATGAAGGTGCAGGAATTTACAGTAAGAAGTAACAATATCTTAGCTTTTGTCTTAATTGTTAAATGATTCTGTAAATTTTAAAAATTACTGGTTTCCTTCCTCTACATCTCAGGGGAATCATCCCAGCCTGCTATGAAAAGAGCTTTATATCTCTCTTCTCCCAGATCACTGGGTAGAAGTGGGACAAATTATCACTCTGTGGCAGCAGTATGTATATCAAGAGAGAGGACGCTGCTCGTTAATGAAACTAAGACAGTCCCAATATTTGCCCAGAAGAAATTACAATTTTCAATGTATTTGGACAAAGTTGCAGGAGATTGAGAGCTTTCTTTGCTTCTCTGAAATGAGTAGGAGTCCTTGATCATTGTTTCTAGGGTTTGATGAAACCTTTCTCTACCTCCTGCCCTCCCTTGGAACCTGAGATATACCTGGGGAGCCGTATTTCATTTAGAAAGGGAATACATAATGAAGCCTTGGCCTCTAGCACTGGATTATACTTGCAGTTGGACATATTGATTCTAGAGGGAAGTACTTCTCATTTCCACCATGAGTGTGCACTTGGAAGGGGCAACAATTTGTAGAGACCCAGGCAGCGAGGCAAGTGGCCAATATTCCCGATTCAGTTCTCCTACCGTTCCCTAAGTGACCATGGCAGGCAGGCCTCAGTTTCCCCATCCCTAACAAGAACAGACTTGACTAAGTGAAATACCCCGAGCTTTTGCACTGCACAGTGGGTATGTATGCTCCCCGGCACACTCCGTAGCTGTGTCTTCTTGGATCTTTTTGTGTGTATATGCTCTTTCCTACACATATCTGTTTCTTCTCACTCTGTTCCTTGCCTTCCTAAGCAGTTTCCTTTTCAGGTTGTTTCCTGGCCCTTCTTCCCTTTGCCTCAAGTTAGTAATAGTTAAGTTCCCTTTAGGGTCTGTTTCATGTTCAGGAAGCATTTACATGTGAGAAGGCTACTGTCCTCTGTTCTCAACACAGGGCAGGCTTTTTATCTTCACTCAGATTGTAAAATCTATTCAGGAGGCTGTTAATACCTGAAGGCTGTGATGTTGTGGTGAGGAACCCTGAAGTTCCTGGGCACCCTGTTTTCCATGTGGCCTTCCAAAGGCCACTGTAATTAGTGAGGAGAGTCTACAGTGAGCAGTCTCTCTTACCTCAGTTCCCTTCCTCTGAGAGTTCTCCAGGGCGGGAGATGGTTGTAGGGGAGCCTTCTAGGAAACGCGGATGATCTAACTCTGAGTGTACAGGCTGCTTGGCCATGAAGCTCCAGGGGCCTGGCTGCTTTTGGAATCAGGACGCAGTCATGGTGGGTATATGCACAAGTCTGGCCAACTGCCACAGCCAACTTGCAGTTCCCTCTCCGTCTCTCTATGTCTCTGTCTCTCTCTCTCATGTGGAGCAAGGAGAATTTTACTTTATTTCACAATTTGCACAGCAGAGTTTTGCGGCCTTTTATATTGTCAACAATGACAGAATACTTCCTCTCCTCTGATCAGAGACACTGGCAAGTTAATGAAAGCTAACATGTGCCAAGCACTGCCTCCAGCTCCAGGGGCAGAGGCTATTGTTTGTACCCCTCTTCTGTAACTGAGGGAACTGAGGGAGAGAGATGTTAAATCATTTGCCAAAACATAGACAGTTAGTCAAGAAGCTGATCTCGAGGTGAAGCTGAGCTAGACAAGCAACAGGGGGAATGGAATAAGAACCCACATCTATGCGGGGCGGGAGCCTACATGTTCAGCCACCATGTTCTGCTGGAGCTTGGCGAAGGAATGAAATGAATTCCCCATGCTGTTCCTCCTCTCCCCGGATTCAGTTGCTATGCTAATTAAGGGGGAGTTGCCAAGTACAAAGAACAGTTGTAAACTGCTAGGCTTTGAGGTATCACTTGTAAAGGAGAAACCCCAAACTAAATGCTTACCATGAAAATTAGAAAAACTGCCAAACTCAACTGACAGGGAAATTGTGATACCTCAGGACTTGGCCTGAAGTAGAAACTAGTAAGGGCAGTGGAGGGAAGGGGAAGAACTCTCAGTAAAATAGACTTTCAGCATTCATACAATAAACTATCCAATAAACTTGGCAATTGTCATAATATTTGGTTTCATTGAGCACACAGCCTGTTGGCAAGAGGGAATAACTTAATCTGTTAATTAAATGTAAAATTCAGTTCTCAGAAAAACATAATAATTAGCCTTTTCTTACCTTCAGATATCTACATCAGCAAATACTAGAATTTCTCAACAAGGAAGATAAGCGGGGTTCTTCCCTCTGTGGCGCTCACCAGTGCTTTGCGGCTGTGACTTTGCAAGTTCAGCACTCAGGAGATCGGTTTTGTTTTCCTCCTAGTTGCTTTTCCTGCTATTAGAGTGTGCTACTACCTAGTGACAGTAGATGACTCAGTGAAATTCATGTAGCTTAAACTATAAAAGATTCTTATATTAAGAGCGAGTTACGGGCTGGAGGTACAGCTCAGTGGGCTAAGTGCTTGCCGCTGAGCACTAGGGCCCTGAGTTCGATCCCCGGTCCCGGGAAAAAAAAAAAAAAAAGAAAAAAAAGAGCGAGTTACACTGTTGTGAATTTCTATTGCTTTAAATCCAACCAAGCGCGCCTCCTCCAAATACATTTCAACACTTTGAGAATTAGACCAATTGATTATAGATAACAGCCTAGAGTAAGATTGAAAGGATGAGCCCTTGAGTATGGGGATCATCACACACATCTGAGCACAGAGAACGGTACTTGGTTAAGTGCCCAAGTGATCTGACAAAGCTGGCTTCACAATCCACCTCTTTCTTTTCTGCAGCTGTAGCACCATAAGTGAGATATCTCGCATCTTAAAGCCTTGCTCCTTTGTCTGGAGTGAATTAGATGCTCCTGTCATAGTACCATTGTCATAAAGATCAGGCAGGACTGTATGAATCAAGGGCTTGGCCCACAGCCATCCATACTCTCCCTGTGGTAGGCTGTGCTAGAACCACAGAACTACCTGTGGTTTCCCACAAGAGGCAGGTCTCTTGGCCCTCTCAGGGCCCATGGTCCCTTTCACTTAGCCAGAAACAAGCTGCTGTGCTCAGTGTCTGCTCTCAGCTCATTCCTGTGTGTTTTCAAAGCGCTCATGCAAACATGACTTCACAGCAAGTCTTGCTTAGTGTTAATTATGTGAAGTCTGATTGTTGTTATGTTAAAAGTATGTACATGAAGTGAAAAATGCATAATTATGCACAAGTGAAATCACATGATGTCTTCAAATACTTCAGGAAAATGTGGTAAAGGAATAAATAAAACGTGGTTAGCAAGATGTTGATAACTATCGAAGTTGGGATGTGAGAGTTTCATATACAATTCTCTCTACTTTTAGATGTATTTGAAATTTTCCGTAACCCAAAAACCACCTGTTAAAAAGACTTTTCTATCTCCAGACCCCAATAATAACAAACTCTTCTAGCAAAACCAGCACCATGTTAGGTGTCCCTCCTATATAATGCCTTAACAGGGTTATTATATCATTCTGTAACTGTTTTCCAAGTTGCATCCTGAGCAGTCTCCACTCTTAGATCATAAACCCCTTGAAAGGGACCTGTGTGCATCACTGCACCTAAAGTAAAGCGTAGAGATGAAAGGCAATCACTGAAAACATTACTTTTTGAGTTGAACATTTTTTTTCTGAGTGCCTTTTTCTTATTTTGAAGGCTTCTCTAAGGAACTTGTCAGGTAAATCCTAAGGCAATCTCAGGTGCTGAGAGTTCTCTCCTATTGCAGCAACTGGCTTTTAGAACCAATTAAAGAGGAAAGCCACTATAACATACACCTGTCCTAAGAATAGGAAACACTGTCACTAGTTGTCTTTAATTAGGAGATGATTTTCCACTTTGCCCAAATATTGGGACATCTACTTTCTCCCAACAGTTTTCTGCTATAACTGTAATAGGTATGTGTATGACACTTCCTTAGTAGTTTCCCAGCTATGGTAGTGCACTCTGAAACCATCAATTTTGAAACAAATGCAAAGATATTTTTGAATATAAATTTCAGGCACATTTATGACAATGTCGGTGGGACTGGCCATGCCTCCCTTGCCTGTCATGTTTAGATTATGTATAGCGGTAACAACATACAAACAGAAAAACATATAATGTTTCTGGAGATGAAACTCCTAATGTTAGAGCACTTTGCACTTATTTGTCAAAATTCCACAGCAGAGCAAGAGTGAGAGAATTGGGTAGATGTTGGTCAAAGAACATAAAATTTTGGATAGGAGGAATAAGTTCAAGAGATCTATTGCATAACATGGTAACTATAGTTATTAACAGTATAGCAGGTATTCCTGGAACTAACCAAGATTTTAAGTGTTTTTACTAAAAATAAGCACATGGGTAGTGTACATGTTTAATAGCTCAATTTAAGCATTGTGCAATGTATACATATTTCAAAATATGTTGTATATTACAAGTATATACAGTTATTCACCAGTTTAAATGAATATGTTAAAAATACAAGTTGATAGCACTGTATTCTGCCCACTGTGAAGCATTGGGGCCATTTATCCTTATGGAAGTAGATACGAGTGAGTCACTCATTCAGCAAATGCGTGTTACATTCTTACCCCGTTGTAACCACTGGAGTACAGTGAAGAACAAGCCGCAGACACACTTCTACCCTTGTGGAGTTTCCCTTCCTAGCTCCATCTAAATTCATCTTAGATATGCAAGCGGTGAGCTCCGAAGTTCTCCCCGGAGTGACTCACTCCCTCAGGCCCTGCATTCCTGTCTCTTATCTGCCTCCTCTTTCTCTCCTTATTTTCTCTGGAATCTGCTCCTCTCCAACACTTTCTGCCAGAGTGGTTGTTTCTTTTTCACTGTGTGTCTGCAGTAACGCAGTAATAGTCATCTTGGGGAGATGCATCTGTAGGTGATACAGCTTGGGTCTTTTTTACTCCCCTTCCCCCATCACCATCCCTTCTATCTCTCTCTCTGTCTCTCTCTCTGTCTCTCTCTCTCTCTCTCTCTCTCTGCCTGGTCTTTTTGAGACAAGGTCTCACTATGCAGTTCAGGCTGGCCTTGAGCTCACTTTGTATCCCAGGCTGGTCTCGAACTCGCAATGATCCTCCTGCCTCAGCCTCCCAAGGGCTGGGATTATAGGTGTGTGCCACCACACCCAGCCTACTGTCCCTTCTCTAAATCCCCTTTTCCCATTTTTCTCTGTGTTGATATTATTAATCTTACCTCATGTTTATGACATATCATGTTTACCGTCATTGGGGTTATGAGGTTCCCATACATAGTGTTTCTTTATCCTGCTTATTTCCCCTCCATTCCCCTTCTCCTCCCACCTACGTTCTCTTTGACCCTTTCCCATTTGTAAGAGATCTATCCCCTTATCTTCTTCTGTCCATCCTTTGCCGAGCTCTTCGTACTTTGCATTACTCAAATGAGAGATACTATGTGGTATTTAAGCTTGTGTGTCTGATTTATTTCATTCAACTTTATATTTTCCAGGTGCATCTATTTTTCTACAAATGCCTCAAATTTGTCTTTCTTTACAGCTGAGTAGTATTCCATTCTCATTTTCTTTACGCAGTCACCTATGGGCAGGCTTCCAGGATTAAGCTTCCAGGGTTGTGCTGCTCTAAACATTTGTATGTTTGTGTTGCTACAGTATGAGGTCTTTAGCTCTTTGGGGAAGGTATGTAGAATGATGATACCTGGATCATGTGGAATTTCTAATTTTAGTTATTCGAGGAATTTTCATAATAGTTATGCTAGGTGACATCAACAATATAGAAAGTTTCATTTTTCGTTGCAAGCACAACAGTTTTTGTAGTTTTTATCTCTTGATGCTTTCTCACCTTTCTGGCAGAGATAGAAAGTTGGCTTTATTTGCATTTGCATTTCTCTAATGGCAAGAGATGCTGAACATTTCTTTTCACATATTTGTTGGCTATCGGTATTTTTTCCTCTGAGAAGAATCTGTTCATTTCACTTTCTCATTTCTTGATTGGGTCTTTTGTTGCAGGTGGTCTAATTTTTTGAGTTCGTGCACAGTCCAGATTTTAGTCCTCTGTCTAAGAAATAGCTGGCAAATTTTTTCCCACTCTGTAGGTGGTCTCTTCACACAGATTGATTCCTTTGCTGTGCAGAAGCTTTTTAATTTGATGTAATTCCATTTGTTGATTCTTGTCGTTTCTTGTGTAATTGTGGTTCTGTTTGGGAAACCCTTTCTGACCTATTACTTCAAGTGTTTTTCCTATTTTTTCTTCCAGTAAAGAAATATCAGAACTGAACCACACCCTTGAAATACGTATTTAATAGATACCTACAGAATAATCAACCCCACTACAAGAGAATGTACATAATTTTATGCAACACATGGTACTTTCTCCAAAGTAGATCACATACTAGCCCACAAAACCCGCTTAAGTAACTATAAAAGAATCACAACCACCCCTGTATACTATCAGATCATTGTGCAATGAAATTAGAAATGAATAACAGGAGAAACTATGAAAACTAGAAGCACCTGGAAAACTAATAACACACTGCTTAAACAACTAGTAGGTCACAGAAGAAATCAAGGAAGAAATTTAAAAATTTCTTGATGCTAATGACAATGCCTGCACAACTCACTGGAACCTCTGGGACACTGTGAATGCAGTCTTAAAAAGGAAGTTCATTACAATCAATGCTTACATTAAGAAAGCAAGGCGAGATCATATAAATAACCCTATGTGGAACCTTAAGACTCTTGAGAAGCAGCAATCCAGGCCCAAACCAAAATTAAGGGAAATCATACAGATTGGAAAAGAAATCAGTGAAATTGAGACTAAAAACACAAACAAACAATAAAGAATCAGCAAATTGAAGAGCTGCTTTTACAAAAGAATAAACAAAATAGGTAAACCTTTAGCCAAGCTTACCAATGCAGTGGAATTAGAAATGAAAAAGGCAAAATCAACACAGACACCATTGAAATCTAGAAGATAGTTATCAATATGAAAAACTGTACTCTGATAAATTGGACATCTTTGAAGAAATAGACAAATTCTTAGACTCATAGAAATTTATTAGAGCTAACTCAAGAAGATAAACAAATATTGAGTAGACTAATAACAAACAATGAAATTGAGACAATGATAATCTACTAACTGAAAACCCCCAAGACCTGATGGATGCAATGCTGAATTCTATAAAACTTTCAAGGTTGTTATACCACCTCTAATGCTCAAGCTCTTCAGAATGGTTTTGGCCACGCCATTTACAATTTCCACTTTTTAAACACTGATGTGTTTAACACTCCTGTCTCTTATGTTACTTGACCTGTGAGGAGCCTTAGTGTTAGCTGATCAGTCTCTTCTCCTTGACACTCATTTGGGACAGCACACTCTCTCTGAGATTTCTCTTTCTTCACTAACCATCGTTCTCCGTTCCCTTCAGGTACTCCCTCTTTTTTGCACCATTTGTATTTATTCCATTCACACCACCCTTGTGCAACTGTCATCTACTCTCCTGGCTTCAAATAGCGTAATACTGTATGCTCATCATTCCCAAATGTCTATCTCCAGCCCACATCTCTCCCACGCATGCCAGGTTCCTACCTTCAGGTGCCTACCCGACATCCCTTCCTGGCACCTTCAACTTCACACAACCCCGTCTGACCTCCAAATCCTTCATTCCCTAACTAGGCTCCTCCCAAAGTGTTCCCCATCTCAGGAAATGGCAACTCTACTTTCTGTTTTTCGAGTCAAACAACCTCAAACCATACTTTACTCTTCTCTCGTCCTTACCCCACAACCTATCCTCTAGGAGATATTTTCAGTCTTACCTTCAAAGTTATTCAGAACATGACAATCTCTTCCACCCTCCAGTGACCCCATATTGATTCACAGTACCATCCGTGTTTGCCTGAATGATCTCTATAGTAGCCACTTTACTGATTTCTCTGCCTTTACTCTGACCCTCTGCAGTCTATTTTCTTCATAGCAGTCAAAGAAATTCTGTTGGAATGTAAGCAGATCCTGTCATTCTTCAATTCAGAGCGTTCCAATAGCCTTCCATCCCCTTGAGTAAAATTTATGTCCCTACAGGGACTAGAAGGCCTCTACAGATGTTGTCCCTTCTCCCTCGAGTAGTCTGCCAACCGACATTCACATGATTTGCTGCTTCCTCTCCTTGGGGTCTTCGTGCAAATGTCCTCTTTTCTGTAAGACCCTCCCTGACCACACAACTGAAAGGACAGCCTTCTTCCTCACCTTCCCTGTCGCTCACCTATTTCATTTTTTTCCCTTAAATTTTCTCACTGTTTAATGTCCGATATATTTTACTTGGTTCTTTATTATCTATCCTCCCTACTGACACACTAAGGAGTACACCCTAGCAGAAGTCAGGGATTCTTGTCTCTTTCATTCATTATTGAATGCCTAGTACATAGAACCATGCTGGGCATATGGCAGGCACTCACTAACTAATTGTTGAATGCTTGAATGAATGAATGAATGAATGAATGAGCTCCTTCTTTGGCACGGAAAATGTAGTAATGAAGAAGATACTGCCTTTGTCCCAGTAAGCTCACAGTGGAAAGCAGCAAAATAAAAAGGTTAAGAGGACTTCTATTCTGTAGGTTAATTGTAGTGATATGTATATATGCTAAGAAGGCTGCAGGAAAACATGGTAGGCAATAAATGCTTCCTAAAGGTTGGATGAATGATATCCATTTAGTTTTATCACCAACAACAGGAATATTTCACCTGAAACCCTCATAACGATTCTTGTCCTTTCCAGTCCCTAGGAGAGGACTGGCAGCTAAAAATACACCACTGATATAACACTCTCTATCTTTGCCCTGTGCAACGTAAAGCACCTATCTTTGATACTTGTTAAAATTACAAAATAAAGGTAAGATTAAACAGAAAGCAAAAGGCAAGAATGTGCCAGCATAAGTAGCGCTCATCAGAATTATAAGATTTGCTATTCCATATTAAGATGTAAATTTCACAGTCATTTGAGTCAATACTTACTGATTGTGTATTTCTTTTAGCCAAAGGTGAGTCAGTTTGAGGAAGAGAAGAGAAAATATCAAAAGTATGAATTGCTGAGATGGAACCTTCCTCCTGCTGCTAAAACTGCATGGATGCTGTGTCTGACAACAAAGAAATAGATTGAAAAATGAAAAAGTGAGTCTACCAATTGTTCTGTCCACATGAAACATATTCTTTGACTTCTTTCTGCCCTGAATTGATATTGTGTTTCTGTGGTTAGAAGGCTAGAAAATGGGCTGTAGAGGGGAGGGTATGCTGAGGGGCTTTCGCCTCCAGATTCTTCATTCTTTCCCATGACCTGACTTTTCCTGGGAAGTAGGTGATTCAGAGGCAGCATTAACTGTTCTGCAGAGATCTCAAGTGTGGCTTGCACAGTGGGGTTTCAGATCCTCACTCCCCTGCTACCTTTTCTGCACATCCTGAGGGCAGTAAATGCATCTTGAACTGTAGTAGATGCATACAAAGTCATGGGGATGGGGACTTGGGGAGTACTGTAGAGTAAGGTGTGCTTACTCAACTCAGACAGTGTAAAAAATAAAAGAAGACCAAAGTTCGACTCTCAGGAACT
>PVLD010022933.1:7793-28479 GCA_004027595.1 Dinomys branickii | reverse complement strand
GGCGTCTGGGGCTTTCCCACGTCTCGCCCCGGCAGCCTGGTCCGCCCTACCACATCTCCCCCGGCATCTCAGAGAAATACGCCCAGTTTAAACTTCCCAGCCGAGGTCCCAGCATTCACGCTCGCCAAGTCTGTCTCGAGCTGGTGGTGTTTATTAAGGAGGTTTGCTCCCTTGCTGCTCACCTTGTCGCCATCTTCCCCGGATCTCCCCAATGCTTCCTTTTCTTAAAAAATCTCCAACTCTCCCCACTCAAGTTAAAATGAGGCTCAGCACGCTGCGCTCATGGCAGTTTCACTTAATTTCACTTTGCTTTTCCCTCTCACACTTAATGGGCCTGCTCTCTATTTGTGAGTTCCAACATGATAAGGACTATGGCTTACTTGTCTTTGTTTATTCTTAACTGCCAGCGCAGTGCTCTGGATGTAGGAGAGCACACAAAAAATATGTGCTGAAAGAACTGTTAATTGGGTACATGAATTAAAGAATCCCACCCTAAGGCTGAAAATGTGTAAACCCGTGTTGGGGAGACACAGCAGCTCTTTAAATATCTAGTGAGAAATTTAATTCTCAAAACTGCCTTGCACCCTCCTGTTCTGGACTCCAGGGTAGGGTGGAAGGTAGGGTAGTGCCAGAGGGGACCACTTTTCACTTCTTTTGTTTATGCATCTGTTACTTATAATCCCAGCTTTACTGAGCTGTTAGTCACCCAGCATCCTATTCACCCATAAAATGCCTATGGCTCTTAATACTGAAATTGTCTTCTAAAATGTATGAAGACAAACCGAGAGTCATAACAAATAAATTTCATTTCATATGGTGGCATTAATACCAGTTTGTATTATTTTCAAATATTACTTCACCAGGAAACTACTCAAGTGTCAATGTTAGTGACCCAAAGAGCATAGGGAAGAGCCGGAAGGACTTACCAGAGAGGCTGTCTGTGTGTTATGGTGTGGATCTAAGGTGTCCCACAA
Source organism: Dinomys branickii (assembly GCA_004027595.1). Taxonomy (NCBI): domain Eukaryota; kingdom Metazoa; phylum Chordata; class Mammalia; order Rodentia; family Dinomyidae; genus Dinomys; species Dinomys branickii. The sequence continues at coordinate 27,505 of PVLD010022933.1, read as the reverse complement.
AGCTCGTGTGTTCAGAGGTGGGGCTCTTGGATGGACGGGATCCCAGGGCCCTGACTCTATCTGATCCGTGGGTCAGTCAGTCGATAGATGTATAGTTGTTGGTGTTTGTCAGGGGTGAGGGAGACTCAAGGGGGGACTTTGAAGAAGGGCGTGGTCCTGGGCATGGCCTGGACCCTCCTCCCTGCCTCCCTCTCCTGCTTTCCTGGAGCTGGCACCTCCCTCCACCCGCCTGCCCACGGCTCCCTTCTAGCCATCCCATCATGGGCTGAAACCTCGGGTGCAATGAGCCGAAATAAACCAGAGACCTAGCGAAAGATCTCCCAGCACAATGACAGGAAGCTCTGCCCTGCACTGTGGAAACCCAGACTGAGCCACCAGCAGGGACTGTCAGCGAGAACTAGCCACTGTGGTCTGCTCTGGCAGCCGTGCTGCAGCCCCAGCCCCAGCCTTGGCCTCTGGCGCACTCAGGTCGGCTTTGGGGAGGTCAGAGGTCTTGGCAGCCTGCTCTGTGCTGCACGGCACGCTGAGGAGTCCTCGGCCAGATGCTGTGCGAGGTGGGGCATGGCAGAGGTGGTCACTGGCATGGCAGGGTGTGGTGTGGCAGGGCAGAGCTCCCTCCCAGGTCCTCCTCACTCTGTGTCGTGAGGCCCTGAGCTGAGCCTTTCCTGCCCCAGAGTCCTCACCACACCTTCCCATCTGCCAACCGCAGACCCAGCATGTGAGCAGAACAAACTCGTCTCTGTGCAGACGCAGGGTTCTGGTACTCTGTCCCAGCGCTGAGGAAAGCTCCCGAGACAGGAGCTGACTGTGACAGCATGTACTTTTCATAGTTCTCAATGTGCTATATATTTTTTAAAATGTAAAATGTCAGGATTTCCATAACTCTAGGTCTTCGGTGATCAACTGGAATAATTTTGTCCTTCAGAGGAGCTCGGAGAAGATCTGGAGAACAACTTGGCTGTTTCCACTGGGGCCAAGGAGGCCACGGTGAGCTGGTGGGCAGAGGCAGGGTGCTCCGTGCACCCCTACAGCAGGACTTGCTGGGTCCACATGGCAGCACAAGGCCAAGGGGAGAAACACGGGTTTACACTGTAAACCAGGATGCACTGCACAGTTCCGTCAGAGAATGTGTGGGCAGGCTGAATTGGCCCACATGGCTTAGCATAGAGTTTACCCAGCGATGGCACGGGCGCCCCGTGTGGAACTTTACACAGGCGCTTAACCTGGCTGTGTGTGGGATCACAGAGCCCTCAGAGGGAACCCAGTCAGTTCTGACAGCCCCCCAGCTACAGCTCTCACTGTAGTGAGAAGCCTGGTGGGCGTGAAGGGTGTGACTCTGAGCAGCGTGCTGCCCAGCACCCCAGACCCGAGGTTTGACACAGACGTGACACTGTGATTTCGTCAAGCTGTGAGAGATGTTTCCTAGGACTTCCAGGCTGGATATCAGTAATGTCACAGTCACAGCAAGTACCAGAAAGGAGTGCAAGTTTCTCCCTGCTGGAACCCAATGTTTAAGTGAAACTGGATTTCTTACAAAATCAGCAGTTTGCCTTCAGAGGCCCGCCTTCTATACCAAAATATTCCTCTCATGAGGCCTGGCTCCTCCAGAGCTGTATCCACTCCCTGTGACTTAGGAGGTCTGCTCTCCCTCTGGCAGATAGGTTCCTTCTGATGGATCTGCACAGAGCTGGTTCTTTTTCAGTTTGATGGGATAGTTCAAATGCTTTCCTGGCTGAGCACAACAGTACACACCTGTCAGCCCAGTGCTCTGGGAGGCTGAGGCAGGAGGACTGCAAGTTAGAACCTAGCCTGGCCAACTTAAAGACTAGCAAGACCTTGTCTCAAAATAAAAACTGTAATAAAGGCTGGGGCATGTAGCTCAAGGCCAAGACCCTGAGTCCAATCCCAGTACCACAAAGAGAAAAACAGTGCTTTTCTGTAACAACTTCTTTCGAACTGGTGATGCCAGAAGGGCGTGCAAGCTCTCTCCTCACCTGGGCTCTGCTCTCTGAGGTCGGGTTCTCTGAAACCCAGGGTCTTTCTCAGTACAGGGCACACTGATTCAAATGACAGCAACTAGCCAGAACTGCAGGGGCCGGGGCAATGGAAAGACTACTCTCCGCTCCTCTCCAGTCCTCTCATATCTGTTAGCCCAGAGCTCAAGACCCAGAAGTCCTGCAGAAGTTTAGGTGAAATACACTTTCAGGCTGAAAAACAGTCACACTTGTTACCTAGCAGACACACACTTCGGGCTGGTTACAAGAAGTCTTCAGAAGGGAAATGTTATAGGAAACAGTCTGTGTGTTTATTTTCAGCAGAAACAGATGATGCAGGGGGTGGAGGGACGACTGCACTCAGTCATGTCGCTCAGGTGGCCAGTCCTCCATCAGGGACCAAGACGGATCTCACAAGGACCTCGTGGGAAGGACACGAGTGGGACGTAGGCGAGTGCTCTGTAAACACGTCTGGTCATCCGCAGGCAGCACCACATGCGGGGCCTGCGGAATCCAGCCAGGTGGGGCAAGGATGGAGCAGAGGGGCCGGAGTGCACACATCTGACTGGTGTGTGGCAGGTAAGAGGGCAGACAGTGTGAGAGATGAATCATTACAGCCAACCAACGCGAACATGGTGCCTTGGTTCTGACAGTTGCCACAGAATGGACTCAGGGACTGGAAAAATTTTAAATGTCGCCTTTCAGCTCAGTCCGTGCAGTTATGCACTGGTCTAACATTGACAGAAGGGATGACTCAGCTGGTTAAATTTCTGAATGAGCCAAGTAAACACCAGGAAGAAGCACCCTCGCCATGCACACCGCCTCTGCTCTGAAATGATGAGCTTCCACAGACAGCCCGAAAGCATTAGGGCAGCAGCTGCAGCAGGCTGCTTCCCACGGCCTCACAGGGACCCTGTGTTGGTGAGGCAGTGACACGAGAGGTACACATGGAGTTATAGGCTGGAACACAGCACTCTAAGGCATTAGAGAATCTACTCGGCCCATACGGACGTTCAATCGGCTGTTCAAACCACTCTAACAACTTGTTAAGTGTAGGGCGCAGGGTCAAGGCGAACATTGGTCAGCATGACATGGGCTCTGCTTTGTGGCTTCCTGTACAATCTACAAAAGACCACCTTTGGCTCCTCCCACCCCCAGCTTGGCTTCTTTAGGACAAATTTTCTGCCCTGCAGAGCCGACAGTCTCTGCAACTCCACAGAACATTTGGTCCACACTCTGCACAGGCGCTTCGGTGTTCTAACGTGCTGCGTGTGTGCCTGTGTCTTGGCTCTGTCCATCAGGCCCTTTGGAAATCTGCGCCTCTCCTTGTTTTGTAAACTCCCAAACACTGCACCATTCGGCATGGTGATAATCGTCAAAAGAAAGACTGCTTCTTATCATCAAACCTGCTGAAGCAATCCAAAACATCTCTGTGTTTTTTATTTCTCAGTAGAGAAGGAATGAAGAATCAAAAATGTTGTAAACATCACTGGGCTTCTACTTGAAAAATAAAACTAACAGACCGATTTGACCAAACCTGGCACACTTTCCCATACCCTTCTCTCCCGAAGGGGATGTCCATGTAGATGTCTTCAGACATCAGAACACATCATATTCTAACATTTTAACTTGGAGTTGTCCTAGTGTAAATATGCATGATACGTTCTATTTTATTATAAGACATGCTTACCACTTGTGAATACACGCTTAACATTCCCATAAAAAGGTAAAGGCTGCAGCAAGAACTAATAAACGCCTGTTAGCGGTACTGCAGGTGAAAAGAAATCCACTGCAAAATAGATTAAGTAATGAAGGAAAATCAGGCTGCTGACCAGAGTAGCTCAGCAAAGCGCTCAGCATTGCAGGTTCCTCCCACTGTGTGCGCAGGGCTCCTTCGAGTGAGTCTCCCCGCCCAAGGAGGCTGTCTGTTTCTGGACTTACATGCAGATACACAGCTGTGTGGAAGCGGGTTTGCGTCCGTTTAGGGTGTTCCTGTCCATTTCTTTTCAGCCTACAGGCAGTGCTGGCACTGAAACCCAAGACCCGGTATGCACTGACCCAGCCTTTTGCCACCGAGCCACATGCAGCCCTTACAGCTGTTTTTAATCAGCAAGGATGCCTTTCTTAGGAAGCCCCAGATGAATTCCTCTCTCATTTTCTTTGCTAGGACTGAATCCATTCATTTCTTTTCTGGTCTCTGGATTATCCACCACAAACCTTAGAGGGAGCACTCCTTCCAGGAAACACACACACACACACACACACACACACACACACACACACACATACACGTACATGTGCACACGTGGCTTTTGACTGCTACTTTACAATCAGACTTTCAGGCCACGTGAAGTTAAAGTCACCGCTTTTTTGTCTTTGGGTTCTTAGCTGCTTGCTGTGCTGTTACACCTGCAGACACGGCTTTATACTGAAATAATACAAACAAGGCATCTTCACAGAGTGCAAGGGAGAGAGCAGTACCCGGGGTCCTTCAGCATCCACACTGCTCAGGAGCAGCGCTCAGTAGAGCTTCCTGTAAAGGGACTGTCCCAGGGCCTTGAGCCAAACTGTCTCCACTGTGTTTGTGTGGCCACAGAGCAGCCATGTGCAGCCCAGAAGCAGGAAGCACTGGGTCCCACAGGAGCCTCACAGGGCGACACCAAGACTCAATTTCCTTCTCAGTGGTGCCAGGATCAACCTAGGGCCTGACAGATGCCAAGCAAACACTGCCACACAGCTACACCCACAGCCTGAAACCAGAATATTTTCTGTATACTTTTTCACATTAATCTTTCAGTTTTTTTAACCATTTACAAAATGAAGGACCATTTTTGACTATACTCAAAAAACCCCTGTCGTTTATTAACCTTTAAGTAAAGCATCATATTTATATTTAATCTTATGACTTGTCTGTATGAAGCTTCTCTATTAGTTAATTATATCACTGCAAAAAGTAAATGTTTAATTTAAATGCATCAGTTTGCAGATGCAGGAAAGAATACACTTTTTCCTTTTTACCTTTCAATGCAGAGCTAGAGGTGGAGCCCAGAGCCTCTGTGCCGAGCACACGTTTTGTCAGCACCAAGAGCGAACTTGTTAGGTTGCAGTGATAGGAACCTGGGAGAGCTGCTTCCCCACACTGCTGGTGTCAGTGTGGCCCCAGCACCTTAGCATGCTGTGTGTTGCAGTCAGGATTTACAAAGGGATGGATTTAATACAGGACACATAGTGATAGGATTATTTTATAATATTCACCCAAAAAGTAAAATGCAGGAGAGTACAAGAGATCTGTCCACACACTAAAGACCCGAAGAATCCAGTGGAGGGCTTGGATCCCAAGATAGTGTCAAGCTGAAGACCTACAGCCCATGACCGTGTCTCATGCAAGTCTATACCAAGGATCTGCACTGGGAAGGCCCGAAGGTCAGTGGTGGCAGCTGGAAGGTCTGCACCAGTGGGGTGAAGGATCTGTGCCAGCAGGCTGAGGGATCTGCACTGGGCCAGGAAGGGATGCTCAAGGTAAGGACCAGAGCTCCCCTAAAGAGGACTACAACCAGCGGCAGCAAGGATCAAGCTTGTCAGAAGATGAGAATAGCTGAGTTCATATGAGGAAAGCCAGTGTGACAAACTTCTCCAGGAGAACCAACGGGGCACCATCTTCCCCTCTGGTTCTCCTTTTATGCTGCTAGCAGCGGCCCTCAGGAGGGCCTTCCACACCCAGCGCCATGCTGACTCAGTTCAGGCAGTGATACAAGCTGACCCTTATCATCCACCACACTGAGATAACTGGCCTCCTGATTGCCACAGCTACGCAAAGGGTCCGGGAGAAATGCAAATGTAGCAGAGATCTGCCAGTGCTAAAGGACAAAGTATGGACGGAATAATCAACAGGACAAACAGACGGGCAGGGACTGTGCTGGGCAAGAATCGGGCTGGTTTCCCCCACACCGGGAAGAGCCAAGAGTGGATTGTTGGCCCCTCTGCCACCCTGGGTAAAGACGGTCAATGTCACTATCGACCCTGCAGAGGGAGATCCCCATTTGCATGGGACACGATAGAAACTGTCTTCTTCCTTCCACCCTGGGAACAGGAATTCATGCTGGCTTCGCTTCCAAAAGAGAAAAGAAAAATCTCCCCTTGTAGGCGTTGACTGCAGATATCATAATTACTGACAAGTTAAAATGTAACTCTAATGACTCTCTATAGCCGGAGGAGATGCTGGATTCCTTTCTCTACTCCCTAAAGAATAACCCAGGAAAGGCCTCTCTCTCTAGTTGCACCAGCTAACTTCTGGGCAGTGCAATTCACAGCAGTAAGTGGCATTTCTCAATTCCATACATTATGTAATAAACAAATGAAATGGCCAAAAGTATGAAGAAAAACATAGACGAGCCTCTGATTTAAACTCCTGACAAACATTTAATTATAAAAAAGCAAATAAGTAATTAGGTGGATATTCTTCATGGTCTCCTATTCCTCTCATAGTACTTTTACTCCTCTATACTTGAGACAGCCGAGGACTTCCTGGACTTCCAGATCATTCAGAAGACTAAAGTGAAGTGGACACCTATAGTGACAGCACTCTTGGAGGCTCAGGCAGGAGGATTGTAAATTGAAGCCTGGGCTATGCAAGTTAGCAGCTTAGTAAGACCCTGTCTTGAAATAAAAAGGCAGATGTGGCCCATGGTGACGACCTTGGATTCATTCCTCAGTACTGAAAAAAAAAGTTTCCTTTATTTCAAGAATGGGCTTCAGTAAGTTGCAGCACTTTACTTTTGAAATGGATTTGTTGGTAGGTGAAAGATTAGATGGACAAAGCCACATGATGGCAGAAATTTACAAAATAATTTAAATTTTCTTATCAGTCCTGGTTGGAAGATTTGCTTTCTGCCCCTGTGAGTGTGCATTCTCTGTAGGACCAAGCGGACAGGAGATGGCAATCGGCTTTTTCTCAGCTTCTCCCTTTTGTAGCAGTTGGATTGCTCTGCAGTTGGCATCGGTAAACAGCACCTTTCCAAAGTGTGCAGTCTGTACATTCTCACACACGTGGGAGCATGAAGCAGAGTCGCTAGGTGAAATACAGATGCCCAGGGAATTTGGATTCCAGATAAACATCGAATCCTTTTTTTGGTATGAACATGGCACACTGCGTACATACACTGAGCAGTGTCTAATCTGCTATTCTGTCTAGCTGGACATCCTGTGTTTTTATTTGCCTAATCTAACCACCCTCTCCACGGAGCATCGCTGTGATCAAGGTCGGGAACAAACTCTCACCCCTGCAGCCTCCTCAGTCCGGGCGCGTCTCGCTGTCCCACTTCCTGCCCACTGTTTTCCCACACCAGGCCTGGGAACTTCCCTGCTGTCTGTTACTCCACATTACTCTGCATTTTCTGGAATCTGATGTAAGTGGAATCCGACAGTACACACTTTTCTCAGAGTCTGGCATAATTATTTTGGGATCATCTCAAATGTTTCAGTAGTTGGTGCCTTTGTTGTTGTTTTTTGTTTTTTTGTGGTGCTGGGGGTTAAACCCAGAGCCTCTGCACTGAGCCATATTCCCAGCTCTTTATTTTTTATTTTTAAGTAGAATACTGCAAAATCACTAGTTCTCCCAGGCTGGGTTTAGAATTTCAATCCTCCTGCCTCAGCCTCTCAGAGTGATGCAGGGCAGAGTGGAAGGTCCCCCACACCCAGGTCCTTGTTATTACTGAGTAACATTCTGGTCTCTGCATACACAACAGTGTGTGTGTGCATTCCCCACTTGATGGACTTTTGGCATGTTTCAGTTTAGGGCTGTCACAAATAAAGTCAATGTGAACGTCTGTGCACAAGTCTCTGAAGAGAGAGATTTTCATTTCTAAATGCCAAGGAGTGAAGTGGCTTAATGGTATGTGGGCGTATTGTTTGTGGCTTTTTTATGCATGCATATTAGTGACACAGAATAGTGGGCTTTGCTTGGCTTCTGCAGGCATATAACATTCCTTGGTAATTTCTACCCTCCCCAGCCCTTCTTCTCCTTCCTCCCCAGCTCTTTTTATTGTACCGGGAATCAAACTTAGGACCTTACGCTTGCCAGGCAGGCACTGCCACTCTTAATTTTTAAAGAAACTCCCAAGTGACTTTCAAAAGTGATTGTGTCATTTTACATTTCCAGCAGAGTTCTACTTTCTCCACACTCAGCAGAATTGTTCTTAACTGTATCATTGTGGTAGGTGTGTTTTAATTTCTATTTCTCTAATGACCAACGTTGAGGTTCTTGTGCTTATTGGTTCTTGTGCTTATTGCTTTGTTTTCTTGTTGAAAGTTTGAGAGAACTTTATATACTCTGAATTCTAGTCTTTTATCAGCTATGTAGTTCACCAGTATTTTCTTTTATTGTATGCTTGTATTTTTGTTGTCTTAACATTGTTTTATGGAGACCAGAAGCCTTTCATTTTTATGAAGTCCAGTGAATACATTGTTCATTAACAGAATTCAGGTGTTGTGTTTTAAAAATTTTTGACTAACCTTAGGTCACAATGATTTTCTCCTAGACATTTTATAGTTTCAGGATTTTCTATAGATGTATGGCCCATTCCAACCTTTTTTGTACATGATGAGAGATGAGGACTGAAGTTCGGGGTTTGGGATTTGGACATGTACTTGTGACACCATTACAAAAAGTGAATCATTTCTTCCTCGACTCTCTCATCTCTGCTCTAGTGGGACCTGTGTCTGCGTGCCTCCCACACCTCCGCAGTCTGCTGGAACCACTGCTGTAGGGTTTTAGTCACGCTCTCCTCTCACATCCTCACACCCGTCTTGTCCACTTCCTCAGCTTCCCAGGTTCCCCTACAGCGTCACTTGCTGGGGAAGTGTTCCCACACCCTGGACCCTGCCCCTTCTCTTCCCTGCTCTGCTCTGGAAGAAGCACTGGGACAGCTTCGCTCACCCTCTCCAGTGCGGCTCCCTGCCCTCTCGCTCAGCATTGCTTGCACTCTGCGTGGCTCACAGCAAACCGTCTCCATGGTCATCTCTTCTGTTTCATTGGGAGGCCACGAGAGGGCGGCTCCCCTGAGCTCCATTCTCATGGCTTGGGGGACCCTTCAGCCTGCAGTGAGGCTTCTTTCTCTGGGAAAGAATTCCTGTGCTGACAATATGTGGGCGCTCTGGGCAGGGCAGATCAGGACCGGTCCTGACCTGGAAACATCGCTGTGCTATTTGCACCTTCCAGCCCGGCCTCAGCCCTGTGCCCACTCCTGCCACACTGCTGGCATGGGGATGCTAAGTGCCCAGCCCAGAGCTTCTGGGAAGATGTCTGCTGTACACACGCAAGAGTTGGGTCTCAGACTGGACTTTTGTTATAAGAGCTTCTGTGAAAGGAATATTACATTTCCCTCCCCTTGTCACACGGCCAGAGACTTCTCCAAAGAGAGCCCAGCTGTTAGAAATACTGACTGCTTGGCTACAAGGTTGGAGGCTGGGGTCTATTCTCTCACTCCCAGGACCTGCTGGCCAAAAATAAGAATGCCTATGATCACTGACCAGGCAGGAATATTCTAGCTCATACTGGGCGCGTTGGTGCCTAGCTGTAACCCCAGCACTCTGGAGGCTGAGGCAGGAGGATGGCAAGTTTGAGCCCAGCCTGAAGCTTAGGAAGACCTTGCCTCAGAGTAAAAATAACAAAAATAAAGGAGACAGGATGTACCCCAAAAACCACCAAAAGAGAAAAGAATATTTTAACTGAGAATATAATGTTTTGTTAATAACTTCAATATTCATTTTATAAAGTGAGAGCAATATAAAACAGGTTAAATAAACTACATTATTAAAGCTGTCTTCATCTTTTTAAATGTTTTAGTGTAGTTCCTATGGTTGTTCTATCATGCAGTATATGTGACTCACATTGTGTTTCTGTTAAATGGTGCTGGACCAGAGTTTAGAGGTGAAATTCCATAGTAAATGAAGCTGTTGCTACTTGTGGTTAACTTGGAAGCCCGGTTACCTTGTTAAGGGTGAGGTGTTGAGGCACGTAGAGTAAGCAGAAGCAGTATACGAAGGCTTATACAAAAGGCCAAAGAGAAACTAACTTAGGCTGGGGATGTAGCTCAGTGGCACAAGCACCTGTGTGGCAAGCGCAAGGTCCTGAGTTTGATTCCTGCTCCAAAGGAAAAAAAAAAGAAAGAAAGAAACCCACTCATTAGCTGGGTGTGGTGGCGTACACTTATAATTCCAGTATTTTGGGAGGCTGAGACAGGAAGATTCCAAGTTCAAGCCCAGCCTGGGCAATTTAGCAACTTATCAAGAACCTATCTCACAATTAAAAAGCAAAATCAAAACCCATCCAACCCTCATTTGAGCAGTAGTGCACCTGCAGAGGAAGAGGCTTTACCTGGTGGATACAGGTCCCTGCCCACCCTGCCAGTGCAAGGGTCTCATCCCCAACCCACGCCCAGGGCAGGGAGCTGAGCTCCCAGCGGAGCCTTCACGGAGATGCAGGCCAGAGGTCGCCCCCAGGGTGCGCTGCCCATGTCACCAGCTGTGAGTTCCTGAGGTTTTCATCCAACCCAGGGCTCAGTTCTGGTTGCATTTGGTTTTGAACCAAACACGGAGCATGGAAGATAAATTATGAGCAGCTCTGAGTGGTGACAGACAGAAGTCCCTGGGCCTCGTCTGGCTGTGACCAGAGAGACACACTCACAGGCTGACGATGACAGTGACACAGATGTTAGGTGCTGGGGCTGTGGGTCAGAGCAGTGGACACTGCAGGGTTCATCCACACAGAGAGGAGCGGGCTCAGAGGGAGGGCCAGGATCTCCGGGTTCGTGTTTAGACGTCCATACCGCCTTCTCCAGGGTGCCAGGGCTGTTTCAAGTACTGCTCTGTGACAGTATTGATACTGGAAGTGTTTTCCTCTAAAACGTGTTTCAAACATACTCAGCAACACAGGATGCATAAGAATAATGTGGTTGTTATATCAGTAAATTGTTTTTATGAAAGTGGTGCTGCATGCCTGTCATCCCAGCACTCTGAGGCAGGAGGATCACAAGTTTGAACTTAGCTGGGTAATTTAGCAGCTTGACAAGACGTTATCTCAAAATGAAAATAAATAAAGATGGGCTGGTGGTATAGTCCCATGAAGAGACATTTTAAATTTATGTGTAATTTATTATTATCAGTCTTGTTGATACTTAAAAACTGTCTTTGGTGTCTTTTTGTATGTATTTGACCACAACCAGAACAAGCTGCCCCCCAAAATATAATGTTGGCTCTGTCTGAGAGCAGACAATGACCATGTGAAACCATAGCACATTGTGTGCTTTAATCCAAGAACACTTTATTTCCTGAATTCCATTCTTTTAAAGTCCTTTCAACACATTATAATTGAAAAAGCATTGCTGCCATTATGTAGCCCGAGGGGGCTGGGGATATAGCTCAGTGGAATAAGCGCTTGCCTAGCAAGCGCAGGGTCCTGAGTTCGATCCCCAGTACCGCAAAAAAAAAAAAAAAAAAAAAAAAGAAATTTCATTATGTAGCCCGAACTGAGAAATACTCGCTAGAACCACAGATGAGGCGAAGGTGGGAGACCCTGCGTGGACACGAGGCAGCGTTCTTTCCACTGGAGCTCCGGTGGTTTGGGGCCGGCTCCCTGGCTCCCGGGGAGCTGGTTTGGGCCCCCCTGCCCCAGGCTCAGGCAGCTCCAGGCCCGGGTGGATGCTTGCTGCCCTCCCGGGGACGCCAGGCCCTGATCTGCTGCAAAACTCCCTGGAACTCACGAGAGCACTAAGCGTGAGGCTCCTCCTGCCCACGTGGACCTGCAGCCCTTTCCACGCACATGTTGGAGGGGGCTTCGTACTGAGCTACATCAATTTATGTCTTCATTGTTTACTGGGGACTGAATCTGGGGCCCCTGCACTGAGCTACATCCTCACCCTGGCCCTTTTTCTTTCTCTTTTTTTTTTAACTGCAGATGATATCATTAAATTGCTAAATTGCCCAGGCTGGGCTCAAACTTGTGATCTTCCTGCCTCAGCCTCCCAGAGTGTTGGGATTAAAAGTGTGTGCTACGACGCCCAGATAAATTTTAAGAACCATTGCCCCAACACTGCCATAGTTTCTGAAGGGCAGAAGTGTTGAAAAGCTTTCACCATAAATTGGTCACTGTCCCCAGGCTCACAACATTGCTGTTCTGACTGTTGAAATTGCCTCATCATGGACTCTATGGTCATAGCTTAGTTATTCCTGAAATCAGAGAGGTGCCTGCACCCCAGGTTTATCTCAGCACTATCCAGAACAGCTGGATGGTGCAAACAATGAACAAATGGATAAAGAAGGCTCCATGCACACAGTGCAGCACCGTTCACACATGAACACAGCGAGTCCCATCCTTCACAGGGGCGCGCGTGCAGCTGGAGACCCTTGTTTTGCCTGAATAAGCCGGCACAGAGAGACAAGTCCACACAACCGCATGCAGCATGGACTCTGAAAAGCCGTCCTTGTGGAAGAGGGGAGCAGCACAGGTACCAGAGGCTGGGACAGCAGGAGAGCGAGAGGTGGGGAAGGCTGATCAGGTGCTGCCTAAGTTACATGTGGGCAGGAGGAAGAGGTCGGCTGTTCCTTCACAGCTGGCTCCCCATAAGCAACAAGCACTGTACATTTCCAAAGCTAGAAGAAAAGGGTTTTTTTGAAACGGGGTTTCCCTATGTAGTCCAGGCTGGCCCTGAATCCACTATGTAGCCCAGGTTGGATTTGAACTTGTGGGAGTCCTCCTGTCTCAGCCTCCTGAGTGCTGGAATTACAGATGTGTGCCACCAAAGATTGGCTTAGAAAAAAGGATTTTGAAATTTTTCACCATAAAAAAAATGACAGACCTGAGCAGTGCGGTATTTCACGGCCTGCGCCTGGGCTCTGAGGCGCCAGACCTTCCACCAGGAGGGAGGCCGGCCTGCGACGCCACATGAGCAGTGCAACTCTTCTCCTCCTGTAAGGCCTGTGCCTGGGTTCTGCTCCACACCTTAGAGTTAGGAAGGAGCTCAGACTGGGAGGGCCCATCCCTGTTGGTGGTTGAGACCTGCAATGTGGAAACAGCCTCAGGCTCTGGGGTCCTCGGGGGGGAGGTTGGGAGGAGAGGCCTGCTCCCCCCCGACCAGCTACCTGAGGAACCTGAAGCAGCAGGCCCTGCCTAACCACCATCGGCTTCAAGGCTGAGGCCTACACGCTTCCTGTCCACAGACTGGACACACTGATACTGAAGCCCAGTACTCCCCCATCACAGCTGTGGTCTGAGCTGTGTACCCCAGCAATTACCTGGGGTCCCTGGGCCCAGTGGTCCATGGTCTGCTACCACCTTGGGATTAGTTCGACATCCAGATAAACTAGGGTCCCTAGAGTCCTTTGTGAGTTACCTAGGTAGTTAGTAGCTCAGCACTTGTCATCTGACATTCAAAATGACATGACATAGGGGCAAAATGCAGTCTCAGAACACAACTCCACCCAGAACACATACAGGAGACAATGACATAGGAGAACTAGGAAGCCACATATATAAAATTTCTGAAATGACCACATCTGAAGTAAAGAAACAACTTCATCAGGCCATGAAGACATTAAATCTGAAATAATCTCTCAAGCAAAAAATAATAATGGAACAAATGCTTCACACATACAGAGAAGAAACAGATAAAAGACTAGAAGATCAAAGGCAACAAATGGAAACATTACATGAGCAATTTAGGAATGAATTGGAACACATGAAACAGTCTCAGAGAGATTTCCAGGAAATGAAAACTGCCACTGAAAGCTTGCCAAACCCCCTGAATGAAGCCTAAGATAGAATTTCAGATCTTGAAGACAACATGACAGTGAGAGATCAAGAAAGGAAGGATCTCTTAAAGTCACCAAGGAAACAGGAAAAATCAATCCAACAGCTGCAAAATGAAGGAAAGAGAAATAATGTGTGAGTAATAGGAATCAGTGAAACAGCAGGAGGCAACACAAATGACATAAAAAGAATATTTGCAGAAATAATAACAGAACATTTCCCAACCACGGTAAAAGATGGGTATGCAGATAAACGAGGCATATAGAAGTCCAGTGAGCTACAACCCAAATAAAAGCACACCCAGACATATAATAGTCAAGATCCCACATATCCAGCAAAACAACACAATATTAAAGATGCTAGAGAAAAGAAACAGACCACCCATAAAGCAAAGCCCATCAGAATCACAGCAGACTTCTTAACAGAAACCGTGAAATCAAGAAGAGCTTGGAGCAAGGTATTACAGATTCTGAGACAAAACAGCTTCCAACCCAAACTGATGTATCCTGCAAAACTATCCTTCAAATTCAATGGAGAAATAAAGTATTTCCATGACAAAGAACTATGGAAGAACTTCATGAGTGCCAAACCAACATTACAAAAAGTACTAAAAGATATTCTAGACAGAGAAAAAAGAGACCACAATATCAAGAATAATAATAGAAAGGAACCCTTAAGAAGAACAAGCAATTAAACAGCAAAAGTAGGAAAGCAACAGCAAGTAAACAGCATGACAAGAATAAGCCAACATATAACAGTTATAACCATTAATGTAAATGGCCTCAATTCACCAATCAAAAGAAACAGACTGGCAGAGTGGACTGAGAGACAAAATCCCACAATGTGCTGCATACAGGAAACACTTTACTTGAAAGAAAATCCATAGACTGAAAGTCAAAGGTTGGAAAACAATACTCCATGCAACAGGTTCCCAGAAAAAAGCAGGGGGAGCTATTATGTTTGTAGATAATGTCAACTTCAAACCAAAAACAATCAAAAGAGACAAAGAAGGCCACTATAATACTAGTTAGGAGAAAGCTGCAAAAGGAAGAGATAACAATCCTAAACATGTATGCACCAAATACTGCAGCACCAAACTATATAAGGCAGATCTTAACGGACATAAAAAAACAAAAATCAGTAACACTATTGTAATAGGGGACCTAAACACCCCCTTGACGCAAAGAGACAAGTCCACTGGACTAAAACTCAGCAAAGATATAACAGACCTGAACCAAATGTGTGAAAAAATGGACATAGTAGATGTATACAGTGTGTTCCAACCCACAACATCAGAATACACATTTTTCTCAGTTGCACATGGGACTTTCTCTAAAATAGACCACATTCTAGCCCATAGAGCATACCTAGCTGAATGCAAAAGAATTGAAATTATCCCATGCATATTATCTGGCCACAGTGCAATGAAATTGGAAATTAACGACAAAGGGAATCCCAAAACTCCATAAACACTTGGACGACAACAGCCTCCTGAATAACCAATGGGTCACAGAAGAAATTAAAGAAGAAATTAAAAAATACCTATAAACAAACAAAAATGCAAATACAACTGATTGGAATCTGTGGGATGCAATGAAAGCAGTCCTCAGAGGGAAATTTATAGCAATGAACTCACACATAAAGAAAACAGAAAGAGAGCAAATAAATAGCCTAATGCTGCACCTCAAACTTTTAGAAAAAGAAGAACAAGTCAAGCCCAAAGCCTAAAGAAGGGACGAGATTATAAAGCTCAGGGCAGAAATTAATGCAAGTGAGATGAAGAAAACTCTACAAAAAATAAGTGAATTGAAGAGTTGGTTCTTTGAAAGAATAAATAAAATTGATAAACCCTTAGCCAACCTTACCAAAAAAAGAAAGGAAAGACTGCAAATTCATGCAATAAGGAATAAAAACAATGAAATCACTACAGGTCCTACAGAAATTCAAAAGATAATTCATACCTACTTTGAGAATCTTTATTCCAATAGGACAGAAAACTCAGAAGAAATGGACAGATTCCTAGAAATGTACGAATTACCAAAGTTGAACCAGGAAGATATAAAAATCCTGAACAACCCAATATCAATTAATGAGATTGAAAATATCATTAAAAACTTACTGACAAAGAAAAGCCAAGGCCCTGATGGATTTACAGCAGAATTTTATAAAACATTCAGTGAAGATTTAATGCCAACACTCCTCAAACTCTTCAATAAAATTAAAAAGGAAGCAATTCTCCCTAACTCATTTTTGGAGGCAAGTATTATACTGATACCAAAACCAGAGAAGGACTCAACCAAGAAAGAGAACTATAGACCAATCTCTCTAATGAACATAGATGCAAAGATACTCAATAAAATCCTAGCAAATAGAATGCAGCAAATCAAGAGGAAAATTATACACCATGACCAGGTTGGATTCATTCCAGGAACGCAGGGATGGTTTAATATTCGCAAATCCATTAATGTAATACATCATATCAATAGAGCCAAATACAAAAACCACATGATCATCTCAATAGATGCGGAAAAAGCTCTCAATGAAGTCCAACATGCATTCATGTTAAAAACCCTAGAAAAAATAGGAATAGATGGCCTTTACCTCAATCTGATCAAAGCCATCTATGACAAACCAACAGCCAACATCATACTAAATGGACAAAATCTGAAATATTTCACTTTAAAGTCAGGAACAAGACAAGGATGTCCACTGTCATCACTCCTATTCAGCATAGTTCTGGAAGCACTAGGCAGAGCAATTAGACAAGAGAGAGAAATAAAAGGAATAAGGATAGGAAAGGAAGAAGTCAAACTATCACTATTTGAAGATGACATGATACTTTACATGGAAGGCCCCAAAAACTCCACAAGAAGACTCCTGGAATTAATTGACAAATTCAGTAGAGTAGCTGGATACGAATTCAGCACCCAAAAATCAATAGCATTCCTATACACAAACAGCAAACAGACTGAGAGAGAAATTAAGGAAACCATACCTTTTACAATAGCATACAAGAAACTGAAATATTTAGGAATCAACCTAAAAAAGAGATAAAAGATCTATTCAATGAAAACTATAGTACTCTGGAAAAAGAGATCAAAGAGGATTTCAATAAATGGAAAAACATTCTCTGCTCATGGTTAGGGGGAACCAACATTGTGAAAATGGCCATACTACCAAAATTGTTGTACAGGTTCAATGCAATTCCCATTAAACTATCATTAGCATACCTCACAGATCTAGAGAAAACATTCCTCAAATTCATCTGGAACCAGAAGAGACCCAGAAAGCAAAAGCAATCCGGGGCAACAAAGACAAGTCAGGTGGAATCACAATTTCTGACCTGAAATTATACTACAAAGCTATTGTAATAAAATCAACCTGGTACTGGCTCAAAAACAGACCTGAGGATCAATGGAACAGACTGGAAGATGCAGCCACAACCACAAACACACTCAGCCACCTAACATTTGACAAAGGGGCCAAACAAGCTTACTAGAAGAAAGATAGCCTCTTTAATAAATGGTGCTGGAAAAATTGGCTTGCCTCTTGCCGGAGACTGAAAATAAACCCAAGTCTATCACCATGCACCAAACTCAAGTCAAAATGGATCACAGATCTCAACATTAAAACAGAAACTCTAAATCTATTGGAAGAGAAAGTAGGTAAAAATCTTGAAGACATAGGAGTAGGCAGAGAGTTCATTAACAAAATATCAAACTGCAAGGGAAACACTTCAAAGAATCAATAACTGGGACCTCATCCTACTGAAAAGTTTTTGTACATCTAAAGAAATCACCAGGAGAGTAAAAAGAAAACCCACAAATTGGGAAAAAATCCTAACTGGCTGTCCCTCGGACAAAGGTCTTCTATCTAGAACATACAAAGAATTTAAAAACCTGACCCTGTCCAAATTCAAAGACCCAATCCAGAAATGGACATCTGAGATGAATACACAGTTCTCAGATAAAGAAATACAAATGGCAAATAAATATATGAGAAAATGTTCTACATCTTCAGTCATTCGAGAAATGCAAATAAAAACAACATTGAGATTTCATATCGCCCCAGTAAGATTGGTCAGCATTAAGAAATCATCCAATAACAAATGCTGGTGAGGCTACGGAGAAATAGGAATTCTTCTGCATTGCTGGTGGGAATGCAGACTAGTGAAACCACTGTGGAGATTGGTTTGGAGATTCCTCAACAAACTAGGTCTAGAGGTCCCTTTCAACCCAGCTATTCCCCTTCTGGGTATTTTCCCAGAAGATCTGAAAACATCCTGTCATTGTGATATATGTGCACCCATGTTTATAGCAGCACAATTTATAATAGCTAAATCATGGAAGCAACTCAAATGTCCATCCACTGAGGAGTGAATAAAAAAAAAAACTGTGGCATTTTTATATAATGGAACATTACTCAGCTATAAAGAAAAACTTGAGGCTTTTATAGGCAAATGGTCACAATTAGTGACCATACTCATAAGTGAAATAAATCAGATGTGCATGTGCAAATGGCATATTGTATCATTAGTATAAGAACCTGAAGGTGGGAATATAAATTAGGAGGTATGAAAGGAAACTGCTCACAAGTAAAGAGCAATTGGAATGAGGGAAAGGAGAAAAGGAAGAAAGGGATAGCTGTGTATTTATGTATGTATATGCAGGATGGCTAACATGATTGCACTGTTGTCTCATGATGCTTTATTGTAAGGAACAGCTAATGATTAGTTGTTTGATCAATCTTGCATGTCTATATGCGTTACCCTGAACATACACTTTGAAGTTATCAATATGTATTACAACAACCATTGTTAATTCTGTCACCTTATCTGTAATTGTTTTTGTACTGTTCTTGTGCTACTTTGTGTATGTTTGCTAATGTTTTCATTCTTTTACTTTTAAAATAAAAAGAAATGATAAATTTGAAAAAATTGGTTTAACCTATTTAAACATTATATGATATGTACATGTGTCTAAACATCCAGTTACCCCAGTAATAGGTAGAATGTTAGGTTTGCCAAGCTGCTGCTCTCACCGATAAGGTTAATTTTACTTCTCAATGCTTCCAGGTTCTGGCTGCTTTTGCGAAGCTCTGGGAAGGGGATGTAGCCATTACTGGCTCTGATTTCTGCTGACTTCTAAAGGTAGAGACCATGGGCAAAATTGCTGGGGTAAAATAAGCTGATGGCCAGGCATGGTGGCCCATGCCAGTAATCCTAGCACTCAGGAGGCTGAGGCAGGAT
Organism: Dinomys branickii; assembly: GCA_004027595.1. Classification (NCBI taxonomy): domain Eukaryota; kingdom Metazoa; phylum Chordata; class Mammalia; order Rodentia; family Dinomyidae; genus Dinomys; species Dinomys branickii. The sequence continues at coordinate 8,460 of PVLD010022933.1, read as the reverse complement.
GGCCATGAGTTTGAGGCAGCCTGGGGTACCTAGGGATACCCTCTCTCAAAAAGTCAAAGTAAGTAAATAAGCAGATGTTCTACTGTATTACTTCAGTGGACACCTTCACCCACTTCAGTTGCTGATATTCGGTTTAAAAATCACAGGAGCGCAGCCCTATTCCAGCTTGTCTGGCTCAGCAGGGCAGCATGGGGTCCCAGCGAGGTCCTCAGGAGGTCGGCCGGCTGGGCTCTCTGAGCTCAGGGTGCAGCCTTGCTCCCCGAGGGTCCTGCTCTCAGCATGGACTCAGCCAGCTACCAAAGTATTTTCAGCCAGAGGTGCATACGCCCTTTTTGGACAGGTCTGTCACAGTTACAGCGTGGCCAGACTCTGAGCCCCGGCCAGAAGTCGCCCTTACGGGCCTTTAGGACACGCAGGCTCGTGCTCCCTGCTGTGCACCCCACACCACTCCTCAGCGGCTCCTGAGTTCTGACTCTGCACCACGCCTCCCCTCGCGAGCCCTCGGTCACCTTGTGCTTTCCTAACCGTTTCCGCAGCACTCGCCACAGTGCTGCAACGCCGTCCAGCGGGGCCAGCCAACCTGTCCTAGTTGTGCCGCCTGGGGCAGGGGGCATTTGGAGCTCACAACCCGCTGTGATCTCCACCCCAGCCCGCTGCCCCCCCCCCC
>PVLD010022932.1:0-28381 GCA_004027595.1 Dinomys branickii | reverse complement strand
CCAATGACTTTTCTTTGGGGGAATGTCCCTTAAGCTTTCTGCTGAGAGTTTCGCTTAAAAGGCTGTACAGATGTTGGTTAGCTATTCCCTAGCTAGAGACCTGGGTGAGGTGTGTAAGACCGCTCCCCCGCCCTCCCAGGGTTCCCTGCAGGTATAGGGATGGATCTCCTCCCCCACTCGGTGATCTGGTCGCGAGCGCCAATATCTCACCAGTTTTTGGAGTCCCTGCAGGCAGGAAGGTTCCAAGGTGCCAGTCTATCCTTTGGGGCTTTCTGCGCGGCCCGCCCGATGCACGCGAAATGTGGGACTGCTGGGTGTTGCCGCCGCGAAAAAGCCGATCTCTGTCGGGAGTCCCCGGAGAGCTGCTCCGGCTCGGGAGGCGGGAGGGACCGAGCTGTCTGTGTTCTCAGGGCGTTCGGACCCAGCTAATCTTCCTCCCCTCGCGGAGCGTCTCTGGCTCCCAGCGTTTGGGGCTTTCCGCGCGGCCTGCCCGATACGCGCGAAATGTGGGACCGCCGGGCGTTGCCACCGCCAAAAAGCCAGTCTCTTGTCGGGAGTCGCCAGAAAGACGCCCTGGCAGCATTTCTCAAACCGGCCTGTCCAAAGCCAGCACGCCCATACTTCCGTCTCCAGCTGAGGGCACTGAAAAAACATTTCTGTGGTTACATCAGCCCTTCTGGGGCACTTTGTACTTTGATGGAGTCTTTTTATGTATTGGTAAGATCAAATCAAATCTAAGGAGCCTGTGAAGCTTGGCTTATCCCAACAATTTCCAAATGCGTTTCCAAATGGAATCTCTTTCATGGTGGAAGGTGTATGTATGCATCACAACACTGGGAGTAGATATTAGATACAGTTAGCATAGGTCCTCCGAAAAGTGGATACCAAGTCAGTATCAGTGTGCTGGAGGTTCACCGGGAAGCACCTGGGAAGGAAAGAATAGCAAAAGGCAAAGAGCCTCCCCAGCCCATGGTGCAGGTCTGAAGCCTGTGATGGAAAGAAGGGAGGAAGAGCAGCTGGATAGGAAGCTCCTGTAGGCTGACAGGGGGTTTGGATCCTGAACCACCCATTAAAGGAGCTCCATGTCTTGCAAGAGGAGCCTGCCTTAGTTCCCTGGCTGCGCATCGGCTGTTAGCTGGGAGAAGCCCAGCAGACACGTGGCCTCTGTGTGACCAGACCATCAGTTGGTACTGCTTCTGCAGCTGGAGATCGGAGCACATAATTTTTTGATCCCACATGTCCAGCTGTGCTTTCATTAGAGTCATTTGAGTCTCCTGGAAAATGAACAGTTACTCTGCCTCTTAGGGGCCTTGTTCTGCCTGCTGTGTGATACAGAGACCGGAAGGAAAGCGCATTGTCATATATAAAACATTCCAGGAATACAGAGGATTATGACAGGGACCAAGTGTACCAGCTGCTACAAGGGCATTGTGCCCCTGGACCCCAAGGCCCCGTCTCATTCTTTGTCCCAGGTTTCCAGGCCTGGCATGGTGCTGGGCATCAAACTGGTCCTCAGCGAATGTTTGCTGAATGATGATAACAAGTGCTGTGAGCAAACAGGATGTGACTAAGCTGTGTGTGGGCTCACGATGCCACACAGAGGTGTGGTCCCGCTGGCAGGCAGCACGGCTCGCGGGGGGGGGGTGCGGCTTCTGGGGATAGGGCCTGTGCTTGTCTGGATCCCAAGGAGCTGCTTGGTGGTGAGGGTCTTATTCTTCTCAGAGTGGAGAGGGCTGGAGCAGAGGCTTGCACATTTTCTTTGCAGTATGTTCTCCCTTTTGCATTTAAAAAATAACCCTGCAATGACTTGTACTGATTATTCTCAAATGGATCATTGTGCAGAATGACCCTTACCCCTCCACAGTTCATTCGTTTACATTACTAACTGGTTTGACTTCACCAGCACATCCTTTGTCCCCTTCAAGGAAAGTCTAGCCAGGCTAAACTTCTGAAGGGGCAAAGGCCAGGAAAGAGCGAAGGCAAAGAAAGTGTAGGTGATTTGTAACTGGGCAATTTCTTCAAGCTTGGAGCACAGCCCTTCCGTCCAGCTCTACAGGTGATCAAGAGCTCTTCTTCTTTTGTGTATTGCTTTGCACCAGCTCAGCATTTTGTCCACATATATCTGCACGATGAACCAAAGAATGAATGAATATGTCTGCTATATGATGGGTGCTGGGAAGACGTGGGGGCGCCAGCTCAAACGCTAATAAAATTACAACCTACGGGTGATGAAAAGAAAATGCACTAGGATTCTGGAGATCTTAGAGCCAAGGGGGCTGCTGAGCCTGGTCAGGGAAGACTTTCCTGCACGTGCGATGCTGGGTAACATAGGATGGGACAATATTAACCAGGCAAAGAGGCCTGTGACTCCAGGAACAGAGACCTGGAGGAACACATTCCGGTCATTGCTAAAGGAAGGTTATGTGGCCCAAAGGTGGCAGGACGGGGAGAAGAGTGAGGGAGAGGCACCCAGGGTGCAACAGGGAATGAGGCTGCAGAGCTGTCTGCTTGGCATTTCCGTACAACATGCCCTCATATGTGGCTATGACTGAATGTCTACCATGTAGCCAGGTGATCTCTGTTGAGATGAGATATATTGGTCTCTGGATCAGACACAGTGGTCTCAGGGTGAGGGTACCATTCTGCACAAAGGAGAAATATATTCCAGAAGGAGAATTTATTGTTTTTCAGTCTTGAGAATCCAAGGACCATTTATTTTAAGACGAACTGTCAATAAAGTCACTAAATTGCCCAGCCCTCGTTTGAACTTGTGATCCTCCTTCCTCAGCTTCCCAGAGTGCTGGGGTTACAGGTGTACACTGGTACTCCCAGTTTAGGGGGAGCAATGAAAGCTTCAAATGGAGACTGCTTTAGGGTATGGGTTCCACCAAGGGAGGCCGCAGGACATTCTGTGACTTTAAAGAGTAGACAGGACAAAGGGAAGAGGCTTGGTATAGAGAGCCCTTCCCAGTCTTCACTGCAGCCCAGGAAGTTATATTTGTAACCCCATGGAAAGGTTATTGGAATTCTAGTGAGTTAATTCCAATCTACCACTTCCAGGGCAACCCATAGGGAGAATGAAGACACTAAGGCACATTTGTAGTCATGGGGAGCCATGGGGTCCTAGGGCCAGCCATCATGATGGCCATCTGGAACAAAGGCCAAGACCAGACCTGAGTTTTATTCATTCATGAAGAAAAGAGTGGCTCGGGGATGAGTGACCGGGAGAGTGGAGGGAAGTACATGAGTGCTGTGAGTTCAGCTAGGGAGGAGGCCTGAAATCACCTGTGCAATATGCAGAGAGAGAGAGAGAGATGAAGAAAGAGTAATCTTCACAACACAACTGAGATATTTTTGGGGTTGGTGCTTCAGCTCTGATGTGTAACATTTCAAGCCCCAGGAAGTCATAGCCTCTTGAGACTTGACTCCAGCCTACAGCGTGGAGCATTGGCTGTTTATTCCACCTCCTCTTGGCTCACACACGGGAACAACAGGTGGGGGTCTGGAGAGACACACTGCCATCTTCAGACACTATGTCAGCACCTTGGTGGGACTGATATGCAGTGCTTAACTCCAATCAAAGGGATAAGGAAAAGTCCTAACCAGCTCTGTCCATATCAATACATGGAAATAGGGTTGGGCTCAGACAAAATGGAAACAATTGCTTCTCCTTCAAGAAGAGTCGCCCAGATGGTCCTCCTCAGCTTGGTTCCCTTGAAAGAGCAGTGGGTGTGTGTGGAGGTCCTGGCTCTGGCAGTACCAGACTAACAGGAAGCCCAGCTCACCTCACCTTTTCAATAAGATCTTTCCCCATGTGAGGCACCTGATGTAATTATCTGTGACCTTCTGTGATCTTGGTTGGGAGTAAATCTACCAAGACCCAAAGCAGGAGGAGGCATGCACTGGGCACCCTGCTTTCTGTGTGTGAACCCCTGAGCCAAAGCTCCTTTCCTTGGGGTACTCTTCAGGTCCCAGGTAGAGCAGGCAGTGAGGGCTCACTGGGGATATCCAAGGAAACTGCCTTCGGCTACTGCTCAGCCTGCTCCAGCTTCGCCTTGGGAGCCCCTCCCCTTAAGCCCAGGCTTGCCATCTTCCTGGAGGCACCGCTCCTACAGGTGTTGCTGCCGGAAGCCACCTTGTGGGGGGAATATAGACCCCTTCCTTTCCTGGAGCACCATGGAGTCATGCTAGAGGAAGCAAAGAAAGTGATGTATTCACTTTCTGGGTTGCTGCAGTGGACTCTTGCTAACATAGCTGCTTTCCTTACACCGATTTGGAGGCAGAATGTCTGGGATGAAGGGCAGGCTGGGCCACGCCCCTCCGAAGACACCAGGGAAGGTCCTTGCTTCCTCCAGATATGGATGGCTCCAGCTTTCCTTGGCTTATGGCTCCATCACCTCAATCTCTGCTTCTGTCTTCATCTTCTCTGTGGCTTCTGCTTAAATGATTTTTACAAGGAGACTTGCCATTGGACTTAGGGCCTACTGGGTAATCCAGAATAATTTTCTACTGAGATCCTTAACTTAATTACATTAGCAAAGACTCTTGCAAATAAAGGCACATTCACAGGTTCTGGAAGAGGGTTTATCTTTCAGGGGCCAGTGTTCAACCCACTCCCGGTGGGGATTTCTGAGGCATTGGACCCACCACGATGCCTTTTTATTTTACCCATTCTTTCCCCTGATGAATCCAGAGCTCTTTGAGATGGCATCAGAATACAGGGCCAGTGAAATGCCAGATGGAGGCTCAGGCTGTGGGGAGGGGCCTCAGTCCAAGCCAACGCTTGCCAGCCTTGCCGCTCAGAGCTGCCACCTGTAGGTGGAGCACGTGAGGGCACTGCGGTTGAGCTTATGGGAAGAAGGCTCTAGGAAGGCTCCTGTTGTCTGGGCACATGGGTGGTTGGCAGCCCAGCCTGGCCGGAAGCACAGTGCTCAGTCAACCTCAACCTACATCATTAGCATGTGTGAGCAGTGAAAACATTTAACAGATGTGCGGCAGATGGTAAAAATGCTAGAAATCCCAGCGGCTGGATGGAGCTTCTGGCCTTCTAGAGCTGGGGTCTTTTGAATCTTGATCGACCTTTCCTTTCCTGGTTGGAGTAGGACTGGTGGCAGCTGCTTCTCTCAGGACCTGCCCTGAGCTTCTGTGTTTGCTGATCGGAGTCCTGGGCTCTGGCAGCTAAGCTGAGCAGAGGGCATTTGGTATCAGAGTTAGGGCACAGCCAGACCTGCACACAGGAAGTGCATTTCCAGGGAGTGACCTGCCCTGCAGGAGGGACAGCCCAGTGTCTGATCCCCGAGCCACTGGGCTGCTGGGTTCCCCAGGGAAGCTTCCCTCCTTCCCAGGCACTGCTGGATGCCACCCCTCCTGCCAGGCTGACTTCAGGCTCCGGAGGTGGTGAGTGAGTACGTGCAGGCGAAAAAGCACTTTGGGGTCAGGTCAGGAGCCTGTGGTCAAGGTGAGGCTACTGCTTTTTCTCTTTATTGAGCTCTGCCCACAGCCTCTGCTGCAGCCCAGTCTGTGGGATTCCCTTGCCGGTGCTACTCCTCTGCTTGTCCTTAGACATCTGGGGCCTTGGTCACTGTTTACCTCCCCTGGGGCCAGGGCTCCATCCTTCTTCTTGGCTTGCGTGTGTGGCACCCTCCATGCCATACACTGGGACTTTACACAGCTGTAGGAAGTAATGCATTCAGTCTATGTGTGCATTCGCTATATTATTTTCTCTTTATGATTTTGCTCCCATCATTGGTTGGGACAAGACAGGCCTTCCTCACCGTGTGCACAGTTTGTGAGTTTCTTAGTGTCGTCAACAAATCCTTCGTGATTCACAGGATCAAGGCCTGTGACCCGGTGTGACTTTAGACCCTTCCTTTCTGGAGTTTCCCAGATGAGCCTGAGAGGGACAGGACTGGGAAACTCGCACATGGTTGGGATGCAGCATGTTTTGCACTCAAGCTGAGGCTGAAATTCCAAGGATAGTTACTCCAAAGAAGTCAGCAGGATGTGACAGCTTCCTCCTGCTGTACAAGAGGCTCATATCCCAGTTTCTGCAAAAGTAATTTAAAGAGAACTTATGCACAGCCTTGAGAACACTTGGCTGAGGCAGGGAGAAATCATTTTCTTCTTGGCCTGTGAGTCTCTTGCAGAGTAACCACTATAAGGCTCCCTGAAAGGCCTGCTGGGGTGCCAGCTGCATAGTTGAAGGTGAGCTTTCAGCCTTATTTCCCTCTTTCAGAACATCAGTGAACGCAGAGGCCCTGAAGCTCTAGGGGAACTTTGTGTTCCTTCTGGGGTTGTCTCTGGGGTATGGGTGACTGGATGCTGTTTGGAGTAATTGCACTGAGCCCCCACATTAGATTTCCAGAGTTAGCTGATTTAGACAGTCTCATTCAGCTGCAATAGTCAACATTGTTGCTGAGATCTGAGCAGCTTGAGTGAAGCTCTCTTGGTCGCAGAAGACATTAAAGGACTCACATGTGTTGAGGGGGGAAGATGCTTTGCAGGTCCTAGCTGGGAAAGCATAGCTGCTCATTTTCAACACTGAGCTCCTTTTGAGTTTAACACATCAATGCATTCTAATGCATTTCCTTTTATTTTTCTTTTCTAAGTACACAGAGAAAAGTAGTTAGGCTATGACATTTAACCCCTTGGAGAATGTTGAGTAAGGCACAGGAGTTCTGAAGTGGTCACCAATCCTGAGACATTTATCATGATGACCCCTTCCTCTCCCCCACCATCAGGGGGTTCTTTGTTTTCTTTCCAAAGAGTGAACATCAGCTGGGGGCAGAATTTAATCCAACAGAAATATTTCTAACACTAGACCTTGAAGATGTCCCTGTCTCTTTTTTGCAGGGAACCTTGTCTCCTTCGCCTTGCCTCCTGCTTACTAGCCGGCCTCCGAGACCTGAGATCATATGCCCATGGGCAGGTGGAGGCAGAATCTAGGTCAACACACAGAAAGAGCCTCATCCCTGGACCCACTCACCATGTAGCTATGGGGCTAATAGGGGCCACTCAAGCGGGCCATCCTGGAAGAGGATCTGGGGCAGCTGCCTTGTCAGGCTCCACTAGATAGAGAAGAACCTGGCAGCTTTTAACTGGCTGTTTGTGGTGTTTCACCTGGCTGAGTGCCTGGTGTGAAGGCCTGGGAGTGGTCCAGGGTGTGAATGTGGGTGGTGCTGCCGAGTGGGAGCAAAATCAAAGGGCAGAGGCAGGGGCCCAGTGAAACATGCAGGTTAAAGCCCTATAATGGTGCCCTGTTGTTCTTAGGATGAATCCAGGCCCTTGCCCTGACTTCTTTTTACGTGTTCTGCTCCCCATCTACCTCTCTGGGCTTGGACTTCTGCTGTCCTTCCCTCCACTCTTTATGCCAGGCAGCTGAAGAGAGGATGGTTTTTCTTTGCCTTTGCTTTTGTCTCCAGACCCACACACTTGCTGCTCCCTCTTGCTGGAGCTTGGAGAGAGGCTCTTTTGATGCCATCCCAGAGTTGACCACCACAGGATACTCTCCAAGCCTGTGGAGAGTGCAGGCTGGCTGAAGGCTGGTGTGGACCTCCTGCCCTCCTGCATGGTGCTGGAGGACAGAAACATTACAGATCGGGGCTGGGAGCCACTGGAACTCACCAACCCTGAGGTTCACCGAGCCCTCTTGGGCCTGCTGGCAGCTGCTGCTCCAACACTGGCTGTGCCTCTACTCCCCACAGTCCACCTTGTGAAGAATGAACTTCTTTGGAAAAATAGTGATCAAAACAGTCAGACAATTAGTAAAGTAGTGAATTCCTCATCTCAAGAGATATTTTAGAAATATAGTAGATTGACATTAATGGAGATGCATGTAAAGAAATTTTTAAGAATCTTTCTAGCTCTGAGATGCTGTGACTTTCCAGAGTGCAGGACCTTTTACATGTACTTACCATCTTTCTTGGAACCTCAGAGACATGAGACTGATGTGAAAGAAACATCCATGGTGTGGAACACTATGGTGTGTATTGCAGCCAGCAGGGTTATGTTCTCTGTCCTGGCTTTGCGTATCTCTGCTGGAAAACTTCTTATGGATATCTTATATTATGGATGTAGAGAGGAGGGTGGAGGTGATGGTTTGTAAATGGTTGATAACACAGAAAGCTTTTGGATGACTTCTGTTTATGGACCGGAGATCGTGGAAGGCAGGTGTTATGGTTTATACACTGTGTCAACTTGGGGAGTCTAGAGGTTTGGCTGAGTGACTCAGCAGGAAGTCAAGGTGCTTACTTTGTACACATCCTGAGCCTGTGGGAGAGGAGGGCATGGAGACTGTGTGAGAGTTACATGCCCCCTGGGTGGGGGTAGGCTGTTTACCAGGTAAGGGAGAGAAAGAGGCTGCTTGCTGCCATTCCTCCCTTTTTCTGGTTGTTTTGCTGTGCTCTGCTGCCATGAACGTTTGCCCTCTGCCACCTGCCACTCTGCCTCAGAACCAGCCAAACATGGACTGAAACCTCCACAAACTGTAAGCTAAATAAACCTTTCCTTCCTTCATTTTGGGCTTTGGGTATTTTGTCTCAGTAATGAGAGAAAAGTAACCAAGACAGCAGGCATGAGACGCTGGTCTGATATGTGCAGAGTGAGTCAAAGGAACCCAAGGGGAGCCAGGCTCAGAGCCAGCTGGAGTGGAGGGGTCTTTCCAACCACTCCCCTCCTCCTGCGATCTGGGGGGAGGTCCGTGCTGCATCTCTGTGTGGCTGGCTGGCTTCATCTGAAGTTTGCCTGTGTCCACTGTCTGCCATGACTTTGAGCAAGTGTCCTCAGCTCTTCAAATAAGTCTCTCCTCTTTAAGCTAAAGCTAATATTGCCTCCTTTCAAGGTTGCTGTGGTCACTAAAGGAATGATAGTAGGTAAATGAATCTGACACGCAGTAGGTGCTGAACACATGTTCATCTCTTGCCATCTTGTCTCTGCTTCCTGTATATTACTCTCTTTTATGACCCAGTCAGAGTATCACGTCTTCCAAACGTTTGCCTTGATTCTTCTAGGCCCATGTAAGTCATTCTCCCTTTGTTCTCCAAAAGCACTTTGGAATAAAAAAAAAAAAAAAGCACTTTGGTACTTATGGAGAGTAGGCATATTCTTGATAGCATTTCTCATACTGTGCTTGTAACCATGTGGATGTCTGCATTCCCAACCTCACTGACATGTCTCTTAGCTAAGGAGCCTGCTGAAATTATATTTGTGAAGCAGGTCCTAGCATGGTGCTTAGAGTATAAAAATACTTTTAAGGACCTGCCATAAGAATGGGTAGTAGAAAAATAATCCACCAATGAAAAGTATTTAGGCATGATAAAGAGAAAGACAAAGAAGAATGCACAAGAAAAGATGCTTGAGAAATGGTGGAGGCTGAGGCTAGACGGCAGGGAAAGCTGATGCACTGTTTAACAAAGTGCAGATGGCCAGATGCTCTCAGGCCCCAGAATGAGTAATTTTCTTTTTCTCACAGCTCTAAAGTATGTGTTTGGGGCAAGACTCAGCCACTGACATTTTAAATTATTGTCTTTTGTCTAGGTTCTCTCTCTCTCTTTTGTCTTTTTGAGACAAGGTTTCACTATGCAGTTCATGCTGGCCTTGAACTCACTTTGTAGCCCAGGCTGGCTTCAAACTCAGTCATCCTCCTACCTCAGCCTTCTGAGTGCTGGGGTTACAGGTGTGTGCCACCATGCCCACCATGGGTTCTCAATCTTTAAACAATTTTAACTCTTTTCTGTTTTATAGTGCTGTCACAAGCAGAAACACCAAAATGACACTGATGATTTGGAGGCAGTGAACAGCTTTATTTTACACCACTGGTCCTGGCCAGGATCATTCCCCACAACAAAGCCAGATGGTCAGTGCTTGTGGGCTAGCACTTTTATATGATACATAATCAGGAATTCCAAGGCCAAGACAGAACAGCCTGGCAGTTCTCTGATTAGCTGGAAGGGTGAGATCACTGATTACATGACTAGATTAATGATCACGGGACTTGTTGTAATCAGACATCCTGCATGTTTGGTTATACTCTCATGGTTACAAGGTTCAAGAAAGTAATTACAGAGCCATGAAGCACTCACAGAGCTAGATAGTCTCAAAAAGAACAAAGTGTTAAAAGAACAATTTTTCTTGTGCAGTTTTTCCCTTTCAGTAAGATGCATTTTTTAAATAGAGAAAACAGACTTCCAATGAATTCTTATGGAGCTTTCTATCTGTAGTTTTCATTTGACCTTTCATCTATCCATAGTCCAATTTCATGAGCCCTTCTATGTGCCAGGCATTATGTTGATTACTGAGGTGCTGACATAAGCTAGGCAGGGTTGCTGCTTTCCAAAGCTCAGTATCTAATAATGGGGAATGAAGCTTTTGCCTTCCATGTCCACAGCACCAAAAATGAGCTCCAGAAGGAATTTCATAGATTCTCTTCTTTACCTGATGAAACTGGGTATTTTCACTTGTAACAAAATCTAAGTCAGGTATCAGTTTCCTAAGATTAGAAATGTATCCTTCTGTTTCACCCATGTGTCCCCAACCCAGTGAGAAATGGACCTAGGCATCAAACAGGGATGGAAACCTGACCTCCACTGTCAGTAGGATAACTTGAGGAAGGCAACTGGAGTCCAGACAGAGTTTCATGTGCTTCCCTCTGAATCAGATGGACTCTGCAGCCCAGCCTCAGTGGTTTATTTTTGCTTGGTGGGAGGAGAATAAAGTAGAACACAAATGTTCCATGGGCACCTGGCCACAAAATAGGAAAGGCCACATGTGGAGAGGAACTCTGGATGTGAACGCTTCCCAGAAGAGGACTGTGTGCCACTGAAGTCCCTGCTCTTCATTCACGGAAAAGATGTCCAAGGAATATATGGGAGGATGAAATTTAGGGGGTCAAGAAAAGCAGAAAGCTATAAGGGTGAAAGTTTGCAGTATTTGTGCTGGAACAGAGAGAGCTGGTTGTTTCAGGTGTTGCAAAGTTACCTGAAGCCTATTTTTGGCTTTGAGATTGATTCCTAGGTGTTTAAAGAGCAGAAGCCAAGGAGCTGGTCAAACTGATGTAAAGAGGTGGAGTAGGAAAGAGAAAGCATTTATATTTCAGAAACCCAGCAAGAGAAAGCTCCAGGATGTGGGAGGATCCCTGTCATTGACATCACATGCCAAGATCAGTTTCTCTGTTTTCCTAAGCAGCCCGGTCTTGTGTGTGTGTGTGTGTGTGTGTGTGTGTGTGTGTGTGTGTGCGCGCGCACGTGCACGCATGTGTGCTGATGCTTAGCTGAGGGCAAGATGAGGCCATGCTCTAGGCTGAAAAAGGGTTCCAGCCCTTTGGGATGGCCTCAGCAGTGAGCACTGCTGTCTTCTTGTGCACCAGGGTGGGTGGACCTTGCAACCATCTGTCACTTTGCCTTTGAGCATTCGGCAAATACCTCTGATAGTCTATGGGCAGCTGGATTAACCTGGCTTGGCTTTACACAGTGTGGCTCCAAATTATTCCTGAGTCATCTCTGGTTTAGAGAAATCATAGGAGGAGGAGTTAGTTAGCATCCTCGAAGGTGCATTTCTGAAATTCGGCTGACACTTGCAGGTGAAACGTCAAGGTTCTTAATGACTGTCTGTCAAGAAGTGGCATTGAATCTCGTGATGAGGACCATGGAGTTGGAGTGTAAAGATCAGGGCCTAACAGAGGCATCCATTTCCCATGACAATGAGATGGGAGATTCCAAAGCATGGTAGGCAACAGCAAATTGGTTCCGACTGGCTGGAAGGGAGCTCAATCCATTCAGGCCATTAGTGTTGAGGGGGTTCCTTTTGGATCCTTAGAGGACTAATCATTTTCTCTTGAACCTTTCCTCCCAGGCTGGGCTGTTCTATGCTTACACAGAAAGCAGCCAACTCTGTGGGATAAATGTGAGGATGAGTGGATGAGGTGTGGGAGTTGGGTTATACAACGCAGACTCCCCAGGTGTATCCATCAAGGCTCTGAATGTGATAAATTTCATTGTTCCTTGTAATTAAGAAATTATATTTTAAACTTTTTGTTAAAAATATATACTTCTTCTTTGAGAGAGCAACTCCTTGGCATTGGTTACTTAGCCACAGAGGTTTGTAACTCCTAGGAGAACACCTGGGGAGAGTCATAATTCCTGCATCTTGGTCCCATTGCTGAGCCTTGGTTTCAGGCTTTCTGGGATAGACCTGGCCAGAGGGTGAGGGACAGTTTTAAAAATCTAACTGTACATAAATTTGATATGGGGCCCAAGTAAAGCAACATTGCTTTAAAGAAAGAGAACACTGAACAGGTATGTTGCACCAGAAAGATTATGAGAGAGAGAGAGAGACAGAGAGAGACAGAGAGAGAGAGAGACAGAGAGAAACAGAGAGAGAGACAGAAAAAGAGAGAGAGAGGGAATCACATAGCCTTGATAAGACAGGGCATAATAGGGATTTCTATTTTAACAATCTTCTACCAAACTCACATTACAGCTGTTTCTACATTTAGTAGTTTGCCTTTCATAAACACATCTCAGTCTTAGAAGTAAAGTGAATATATAATAGGATACGCCTAACAAATATTCCCCAGCAAGCCACTGGCAATTTATCAAAGGCTGTGTGAATAACCTTAGAATGCCACAGACATTTGATTTGTTTTGTTTTTAAGATAGTCCTGATTACACACAAATTCATTCTTTTAATATAGGAGGTTTTATTAAATACAGAATTGTAGTTTAGTTTAAAAAAATTTTGTTAGCATTTTCAGGTAGATAAGTGGACAACTCAGCTAAAGCTTTGTTCTTTAATTAATTCATTATTTTCCCATTGTGGATGCTGTGGCTTTGGGTTAGGAAGGGGAGGTGCTCAGGTAACCTGCATAGGAGATAGGAGAGTAGTGGTCATTCCACTGACACGGTTAACTCAGTGCTTGGCTATTTGGCCTGAGCTGTTTCTATTCTGCCCTGAAGGTAGAAAAGGTGATTCCAGAAGAGAAGTCTGGCCACAGCTGGGAAACCACATGGCAGTTCTAGCCTGGAGCATTTTCCTAATCCTGGCTCCAGTGAGCCGTAGAGGATGTAATATTAGATTAGCTATCTGTAGAGCTTTTCAAACAGGTGGCCATGAGACTCAGTGAGGCCATCCATATAACACTGCAGTAGGAAAAGGCAACCACCTCCCAAAGCAGAAGAGCAGAAGAGCCTGGTGCTCAGAGATGGCTCATGGCCCAGCCCCATTTAGAGAGCAGCCATGAGACCCACACATCTGTGGGCCAGCCCCTTTTCCCAGGAGCTAGGCTGGCTGGCCCCAGGCAGTACAGCCCCTGTGGTTCAACACATAGCACTGCTGCCTTGGGCAGATGGGCCTCAGCAAATCTAACTGTGTCTTGTTTAATGCTCTTGTTTGGATACAGATATCGGAGTCACGGTAGCTTTCACCCTGAGGAGACCAGGTTGGTATGGGTGTACCAGGTATCTCTTGACTTACCTTGGGGTGGCACTGGGGTGGACAGAAAGTCACATCCATTTGGGGTTCCCTTATGAAAATTGTCAGCAAACTGGAGAGGGCAGATTTGATGGCAGCTGCTGGAGACCACCAGGTAAGTACTCCTGATATGGTGGTCAATCCCAGTGTGTTAGCTGGAAACTCCCAGCACCCTCTCATTCCTAAGAAAGGTCTACAGTAGCATCTACCTCATCTATATGGTAAGATCTGGGAGATCAGGTGTGTACAGTGATATTCCTGGCACAAAATTCAAAACAATTCAAGCTTGCTTTTCTTTGGCATCTGTATTGATATGAGTTGTAGCATGCTTTATGCTTTACAAACATTGTTTCCTATTTTGAAGTCACCCTGTGAATTGGATGAGCAATATCCTTGTATTACATAGCGAGAAAACATGCCCATCTGCAGAAGTCCTTAGCCCCAAATTCTAGAGCTGGAGTCACACAGGCCCCCCGAGCTGAGTCTTGTGTCACCAGTTTACTCTGCCCTGCTCTATCTGCCAGTGTCATTCACTGGAGACTGGTAAGCTGTGGCTCCTTCCTGCTGTCAGGTGTCTCAGGCCTGTGAGAAGGAGTTTGCATTAGAAGCCTTTCTGAGCTGGGCGTGCCCAGGGTGCCTGACTCACAGTTTCGGGAAAACAGTCTGTTTATAAAACTAACATCAGTCCACCCAAGAGGGCTTGTTGGCTTGGACCTTCCAGAAATGTTTCTTTGGCTTATTCTGTAGAGGGTCTATGCTGTGCCTAGGCAAGTGCTGCTTAACCCTGACTCTGCCCTAGGTCAATGACAAATTTTGGAAGGTGATTCAAGATATTAGTATTAAAACAACAAACAAAGAAAAACTTCCTTAGGAAAATCTAAAGGGCAGCAAGTTTAAGAGGAGCTGCAGGTTTCCGAGAGGGAAAAGCGCCTCTCCTGTGAGGAGGGCCTACCTCCCCCTCTCCACCCACGACAGCATCCTGGGCCATGACCCAGGGCCTTAGATACTGGCATCCTGGCATCTCTGTGGGAGAATCCAGAATGCTGAGGCCACCCCAGATGAGGGCATCAGCCCTTACAGGAGCATTGTGTCCCCCTCTGGATATTGTCATTTACTAGCAACAGCTTCCTGTTTGTAGGTGGAAGTAACTCAGCCTTATCAGTCTGCAAAGCCCATTAGTGCAGATTCTGGGAAGATCAGGCTCTGTCTACATGAACTGATCATGGCACTGAGCCCTGGGGAACCATGAGTGCCAGTTCAGGGTGTGAAAGGCTCTAGCTTGCGTCCCCTGTTTGGAAGTACTCTTTGAAAACAGGGTGGCAGGAACAGGGTAGAAGTTCTCTCTTAGAAATGTCAGAAAGCAGGAGTCCCCCTTGTGCACATTCTCCAGAGATTGCTGAGAGACTAGGATGTCTGCAAATCAAAGAAAATTGCTTCCTTCCCAGTGGCACTCGTTTTGTGCTTTCTGTATACCAGGCTTTGTCCTAGGTGCTTTGGTCCCTTTACCTCATTTTCTCCCCGCTGTCCTGTAAAGCAGGCACTTTGTTTCTGTTTCCAGCACAAACATGAGGAAACTGAGCGAAGAGAGAGACCACACGGTGGCCTACACCTGGCTGCTTCTGGAGAGCATTCTTTCCATCCTACTGCACAGCAGGGTCTCAGCAGACCGAGGAGCCCCTCATCAGGGCTCCCTCTGGATGCCTGTCTCCTTGGCAGTGGTCTTCGGCCCTCTGCTTGCACACCCCCAGGGACAGAGATCTCCCTCTCCTGGAGAACTCCATCTGGCCCCATCTGGACCAAAGTAGGGTGTAAGCAGAATGAATAAATAAGTGCATAAATACATAAACATCTATCTCCTACTGCACTCCAGTTTCTGTCCTAATCGTAGCCCTTAGAAGAACGTAACCAAGCAGCAAGTGTGTTCCAGCTGCTGTAGTAACTTCTGTGTACTTATGACTTCATTCTGCACATGAGGGACCCGGTCAAGGCTGTGAGGACTGTGCTGGGATGGAGTCCAGGCAACCTAATCTTAATCACTGGCTTTACCAGCTCTTCCTACAGAAGCCAAGTGGAGGGGTTGGCCGCTCCAGGCCTCTCACATCTTGCTTAGGGACTGTGGAGTCCACTGAGTAAGGCGGCATCAATCACCACTCTCTCCTCAAGTGCACACCCCTGGCTCCATCTCCTCTGTCTTTGAGGCCATCCCAGCAGCCCACCTACCTGATGCCACCTTTGCTCCAACCATAACCCTCTGTGCTTCACCCAGGGTTTATGTTTTCAGTCCCTCAGCTTCTGGAAGGGGTTCTCTCCCAGAGCTGGCGCATCAGGATGCTCTGTGTTACAGGTAGTGAACTAGAGCCCTTTCCTGAGATGTGAGGAGGCTCAGGTATGGGTACTGCTTGTGGCTAATAATAAGAACAATGGTAGCAAAGTTTGGGCCATGCCCCATGTGTCAGCTGAGCTGTATACTTGGGGTGTGACTTCAGTAAGACCAGAACCTCTTGAGCTTGAAAGTGGTCTGAGAGCCAGGCTTGATTGAGTGAGGGTATTCATTATGGGAGGGCATTAGCAGGCTGAGCCTGCTCAGGAGTAAGCACCTGGGCTCTGAAGTTAGGCAAGCTCGGGCTCCAGCAAGAGCTGTGATGCTTAGGAGCTGTGTGACCTCAGAAACAGCCTCGAGGCTCTCTCCAGGCCCTGGGCCCTCTTCGGACGATGGGTGGAGAGGTTGCTGTGATGCTCATGTGATATTATTCTGAGAGCTTCACACAGTGCCTGGCATGGGTGAGCCAGGAGAAATGGAGAAACAGCAGCTGCTAGAATTCTCAGTGCACCTGATCTAGTGAGACTTTCTCTGCTTCTGCAGCAGTTGAGCCCCGACCCCTCGTGGATAGACATGGAGGCTGCTCAGCTGGGATTTGGCTTTCTTCCTACATGTCTGAATAGCTCCTGTTCTATTATTGTGTTGCTTAATTTAGTTTATTTTTGTCTTCTCTTCAGAAAGGGTATGTTTGGACTTAAGCTCAAGAAGAAGAAAAAGAATAAAGGAGAGAAGGGGCTGGTGTTAGCCAACAAGGCCGCGCAAGGTGAGTCATGGTGGGATGGTGGCTGCTGCTCTGGAAACTGGGCCTCCCGGGGGATGCCTCCTCGCTGCGAAGTGGCTCTCTGCCTAGGAGACTGAAGCAAACTGTGCTGCCTGCTGGCTTTCCAGGTCCTGCCCATCCCGGGTAGGAGGAAAAGTGCCCCAAGGCCCTGGTCCCACCAAGGATTGGGATGGGCACCTGCTGGGCCATGAAGAGGCAGCAACAGGATTCAAGATCTGCTCTCATTTGCTGTGACCTTGGGTGGGCCTAGTCTCACTTTCCCACTCTCTCAGATGGGCATGATGTGGGTTGCTGTGCTCGTACAGCTTGGGGAAGATCAAGGGAGACATTAAAAGTAAGAGTGAGGAGCATCACTGCTGTGGGTGACTGTGAGGAAGGTTTTGCCCCACATTGAATCGTTTCACCTCTGCACTGTTCTAGCAGTCAGCATTGCTACCCTGCTGTTACAACCCAGTTAGAGAGATGCAGAGAGCGAGTGAGCCAGTAAGTGTGGCAAAGAAGCCCGGCTGCAGAGTGGGCAAAGCCCAGGGAGAAGTGCAAATCCAAGGCCATTGTTGAGAAATTATTAAGAATTTCAAGATGTTGACAACAGAGTTTAAACTAAATGCAATGGGGTTTTTCTGAGTGTGAGTCTCTGTGTGGACAGACTGCCCCCTCCAGAGGCCAGTCCAGAGGACAGGAGGCAGAGTAGGGGGCAACACGGGGCTACAAATCAGGTGGCCAGACGTCCTGCCCTTAGCAAGGCTGCTTCCTACTTCAAAAGAGTGAAGCTTTGAATGACTGTGAGTGACACCAGTGGGCCGGCTAGGCCGCAGTGCTGGTGTGCTCACACCGGGTCCATGGGGGACAGCTCTGTGTGGGCCCTGAAGGCTTCTGCTGAGAGGCCCAGGGCCAGGCTGGCTCTCTGGACCGTTCCTAGACCAAAATGGTGGTGGTCTGGTAAATCCTCACCTATCTTGTCTCCTGCCATCCACTGCAGCGGTTCAATGCACTCTTGCCTTCACCCTAAGATGCTGATAATGAGGACAAAGAATTACCCTGGATGGGAAGGGAGGAGTGCTGCTTTTCAGAGAGGGTTAGGTTTAAAGCTTAACAGGAGTACTTGTGCAGTCAGTTAAATCCATGACAACAGGGAGAGGGTGGAAAAGGTGTTGAGGGCTTTCCTGTCCTTGAAACCAGGTTAAATAAGTCACAGTTATTTCCTAAAGACTTTATGAAAATAATGTGCATAGGACATATTTAAGAAGCCTCTGCTGCTTGTCATTGGACAAACATCACTCAGGGCCCGGAACAGTAGGTTTCCTGACTAAGATGGGGTAAATGCTACTCCCCGAGTCCCACAGCTAGTAGTGTAGAGGCTGGGCCCTCAGTCCAGGTCACTTTCCTGGCCCATGGATGACATCCAGCCAGGAGTCCTTCCCGGCAACCTGGGGGAGCTTTGCCGCAGCCAGCCACAGGCATTTCAGAGGAACTGGACTTGTGGCTGATTCTAATTACGCTTTTCAGCCCAGAAAACAAACAGCAGAGAGGGCTCAGGCCCCTCCTAGAAAGTAAATGAGCTCCACCACCCTGGGAAGGGCTTGGCCCTGTGGGAAACCAAGACATGTGACTGAAGGGAGACTTTGGTCTTCCCTTCCTGGCTCAGCCAGGAAAGTTGGGGCCTCTCGGTGAAATGTTTGGGGACTCTCAAAGTCTCTGGCTCTTTTATCTGTGTCTATGCCTCATGCCCATCCATTAGGTAGTTACCCAGCAAGGAGTTACTGGACACTTCTCCTGATCATCCATTAATGGCTTGATCAACATACCCTGGGCAGGTTGTAGTGTATTGGGTGGACACTGGATAGTCTGGAGGGAGGACGAGCCTGTGCCGGGCTCTTCTCTTTGTTTGCCTGGCTGATCTCCGTTCTTCTTCACATGCTCTGTGCTCCAGGATGCCCCTATGGAGAAGGACCCAGGGCTGGAGCCTCTGGCTTCAGGTTGGGTCTGGCCAACAGGGTCCCAGCAGAAGGTCTGAGGAGAGGGGAGAGGGAGCATGGGGTCCGGATGACTGTGTGCCTCAACTGAAGGAAAAGGGCTGCTGCTTGCAGGGAGGCTGACTCAGACTTACTCCACCCCTTCCAGTCTCTGGTTCTCTCTGTCTCTCTCTCTCTCTCTCTGACTCTCTCTGTCTCTGTCTGCCTGTCTGTCTGTCTCTCTCTGTCTTCCTCATTTCCCAGGCTAGGAGTGGGGCCAGCTTGGCTGTCTGGGGCTGCTAGTAGCCCCACGTAATCGCATGAACTTTTGTGGTTTTCCTACACCCACAGCTTTGTAAAAAGCCCTCAAACCATCCTATTCTGGCTGTGCCATCTGCTGGTTGCTGGGACCTGGACTTGGTACCCACTTTACACGTGGAGAAAATGCTGTAAAAGACATAATGGGCTGAAGAGGAGCTTGCTGGGGGGAATCTCTCCTGATTCTTGGCTCATTGAAATAGAGAGTTGGTGGGGTCAGGGAAGAAGTAACATTCAAAGGAAAACTTCAAGGAGAGAGGAAGTCCCCAGGGACAGCAGCCAGGCAGAGGGGTGCTGGTAAAGACAAACTCCAAGCAAGAGTGAGCAGGTCAGGCTGGAAAGAGCTGCTAAAGGGCTGTGGAGCTGGGAGCAGGGCAGGGGAGAGGGGACACAGACAGGCAGTGCAGCGAAGCCAAACAGAGCAGGGTGTTAGTCACGTATGGACTGCAGATTGCTTGCAAAGTGTGACGGAGGCCGCTGAGGGGCTCTGTGAATGGAAGTGATGAGACCACCCTGAATTCTCCGTGATGAGCCTGCTGGAAAGAGCATAGTAATCCAATGAATGAACGATGAAGAATCAGCTGATAGCTTTTCTACCTCAGGGTCTCTCACTGTCCAGAATGTAAACCCCTGTATGTGTCTTGTACATCTAACCCAGCTCACCTGGCATGGTGGCACACTCCTGTAATCCCAGCACTTGGGAGGCTGAGGCAGGAGGATCATTGTGAGTTCGAGACCAGCCTGGGCTACAAACTGAGCTCAAGGCAAGCCTGAACTTCATAGTGAGACCCTGTCTCAAAAAGGCAAGAAAACAAAACAAAAAACAACAACAAGAAAACCATCTAATCCAGCACAGCTCCTAGCATGCAGGTGTCTGAGAATCTTCTCTGGAAACCTGAGTCTATGACAGTAGATCCCCATCATAAGGGCCTTGTACCTAAGTAGCGGAGCAAGTATTTATTTTATTGTGCTACTTCCAGGAGCCCGGCCAGGCACTCAGTTCCTCATGGCCTCCTGGCAGTGCTGGTCTTGGCTTTAGTCTCCTGACTGAGAGAGCAGGGAAAGCCATCCTGTCTGTGGCTACTGAGCATCTACAGAGGCCAAGCCATGGGCAGGAGCTCCTGCGTTTGAGCTCCTCCACCTGGCTTCTGATTAGGGCTGTGGCCTGGCAAGCTGAGTAAAATTGAAGTCACAGCATGCTGAAGCCAGAAAGTATCTTAGAGATTATTTGATTCGTGTGTTTATGGTTGAGTCCCAGGAAGTCCAGGATCTGGGAAACGGTTCAGGGGCATCTGGAGAGACTGGTGGGAGACTTTAGGGGAGGTTTAGTGCCCCACTCCACCCCTCGGCACTTAAAGCAGCTTGGTACAGGTGGATTTTTATTTTATATTGAGGTTCAGTATAAAACTACACTTATAAAAGGACTGTGTTGCCATATAAGGTTCAAAACCACTTTTCTTGCCCAGTGCTTTCATTTTATAGGGAAGGAAAAATAATGTCAATCAAATCTGTGTGACGTACTCAAGCCACTCCACTTTAATCCATAATCTTCAGCACCCGCTATACCTGGCAGGCACTGTGTGGCGCTTTACGTGTTTTGCTTAATTTTCCTGAGAACTTTGTGGTGTAGATGAAATTACACCCTGTTTTACTGCCTTATTTCACAGATAAGAAAAATAGAACTGAGAAGTAATTTGCCTAAATCATAAAACTGGAAAGTAAGAGGGCTGAGGTTTGAACCCAAATCTTTTGAGTTGAGGTCTTTGGGTTACACTACACAGGCCTCTGGGTATGCTGGGGAGGCCCAGCCACTCTTTGTTTTTTGAGCACACAAGAATTGAACTCGGGACCTTGTGCTTGCCAGGCAGGCACTGAGCTAAATCCTTAGCCCCTGGCTCAGCTACTCTTATTTCTGCCAAAACCTGATGGAGAAGTGGTTCTCAAATTTTGCTGCTCATTAGTATCCCCTGGGAAATTCAAACAGTCTTGGCATCCAGCCAGCTTTCTAGATGAGTTCCCTCAGAATACAGGGGTAGGTGGGAAAGGATCTAAAGAATATGATTGCTATCCAATTGGTTAAGATTTCTAAGTGCTTGTATATTTGTTTCCTAAAGTTTCCCATGAAACCTGCCCTTCCTAGGGTAAATAGCTTGAATTATTGAAACTTGAGAGCTTAAATCAACAGACTGACTTTTCCATAGTTATGAAGTCCAGATGCCTGAAATCAGCATCACTGGTCAAAATTGATAGCTTCACTGCCTCCAGACATTTCTTGCCTCTTCCCATTTCCAGTGTGCATCAGCTTTCCACCACGGTGACAGACACTTAAGACAAACAGCTTATGAGGAGGAGAGATTTACTTTGGCTTACAGTTTCACAGGTGTCAGTCTGTGGTTGCTTGCTGTGTTGTTCTGGGGCTTGTGGTGAAGCAGGACATCATGGTGGGGACCACATAGTAAAGCAAACCTACTCTCCTTGTCACAACCAGAAAGCAAAGAGAGGAGGAAGCAGGGGCTGGGGTGCCAATATCCCCTTCAAGGTAACCTCACTTCCTTTCACCAGGCCCCACCTTTCAAAGTTTCTCCCTTCACTAAATTGCAACTGCAGGCTGGCAACCAGGCCCTCAGCGCGTGGCCTCTGAGGGACATTCAAGATCCAAACCACAGCACCTGGGCTGTGGCGTTCCTTGGTTTGTGGCAGCATCAGTCTAGCCTTTGTCCCTAGGGTCATATTACTACTGTTTTGTGTAAAATCTCCCTTTGTCTCCCTCTCGTATGAGTAGATGTGGTTGCAATTCCAGCCTGCCTGATAGTTCAGGATAACTGCCTCATCTCAAAGTCCCCAGCCAAACTACATCTGCAGGGACCTTTTATTCCACATAAACCAATGTTTATAGGTTGCAGGGAATAGGCCCTGCTATCTTTTCAGAGGGCAGAACTTTGCTACTCAGAACTGGCTGCCAGATGCAGGACTGCCTTTACCTGAAGTTTTGCTTTTAGAGATGCTGAACCTTGAGCTCTCCCCCACCCCACTGAATTAGAAGCCAAATTTAACAGCTTCCTAGACATTTCTTATGCACACTGAACTGTGCTGATAACTCTCAGAGAAATTAAATGACTTGTCACAGTTTCCACTGTGCATGGGCATGACTTGGGAGTGTTAGTTTCATCATGCAGTTTTCTTTTTCTATGACCATCCATACAGATCTACTCTTCTTTTGAAAGAGATAAAAGATGCATTTTATTTTAAGAAAAATTGAAAAATGTGCCTGGATTTTCTGCCAATGAGATGTTGAGCTTCACGGTGACAGAGTGTTTCCTGATCCCCTTGTGGCCTATGGTACCTGACATGGTGCCAAACAGAGTGGAGACTTAATAGCTACCTATCTGACTTTAACAGGATTTTTTCCCCTGTCTGTTCCTCTAGATGGTCAGAGTGACGCAGAAGCAGCACAGGAGGGACCTCTTTCCCAGGAGGGACCAGAAGGAGATCTGATTCGTGATGATGCATCCATCACTCCAGGCTTGTCAGCTCCTCCAAAGAGAAGGTACGGGCTTGAGGTAGTGGTCAGTGCCCTTGCTGAGCAGCTTCTGCGAGTCAGGCATCCTGCAGACTGTCTGCATTGCTAAGACAGGAAGGTCTAAGGCAGCAAGGCAGATGGCCGTGTCCACTCAGCTTTCTCTCCAAGCACTAGTCTCCTGATAGGAGTCAGGGTCAGCTTTCAGCAGGCCGATTCCTGACTCTACTGGCTGAATGTCTTAAATCTCCTCCTGAGTAAGGTGCTCATGTCCCTCCTGGTGCGTGCATGACAGCAAGAGCAGAAATCAGACTCAGGAGCCATCGCTTACCTCCTCTCTAATTCATCAAAATATTAGTTTTTTTGGTTTCATGTTTGTCCCAAATGAGAAAGTGGTTTTTAAACTACCAACAAAAATGCAAAACAAACTTGCTTTCTGTGTGTTTTATCAGCTAGCTATTGATATGTGAAAAATAACTCCCCAATCAGTGGCTTCATATACTGGGTATTTATATTACTCTTGAGTCTTTGGGTTGGGTGGGTCATTTTGCTGGCCTGTGATTGTTGTCATATGGGCTACTCAGGTGTCTGTGGTCCTTTGGTGGCCCTGCTGATTTTAGTTTTGGGGTAGGCTAGCAATAGGTTGGTGTAGTATTGCTTCAGCCAGAGCACTGTGCTCTCCGTCCCATGGCATCAGACTTTCCAGCAGATTAGTCCCAAGTTGATCCCACGGTGGCAACGGCAGCGCTCAGAGAGAGCGAGAGTGCACGAAGTCTCTGGAGGAGTCAGACTTGAACCAGGGGAAGTCATTTGTGCTCCACCGTACTGGCTGAATGCAAGTTACAAGGTCAGGCCATGTCCAGTGGGGGGAAAGTGCGGGGCACAGGGCAAACAAGCCTGGATACAAAGAAGTCAATAATTGGGGCTCTCAGGGCTTTCACTCCACTGTATTTGTTTAGTCACTCTCTTCCTTGTGATAATTCTCCACGCCCTTTCCTTGTCTCTCCACTTGGAGGTGTTACTGCCAGTACAGCCAGTTAGTGCCACATGACATTTGTGTGCATATACTCACTACAAAGCCCTACACTGCAGCCTGACAACCACCACCCCTTGCCCCAGACCCTGACTAGTGACTTCAATCATTCTTTAATATCCCCCAAAATATCCCTTTGCCACTTATTTTCCCAGGATTACAGAACTGATGGAGGAAGGCAAGGGAAGGAGGAATAAGGAGTAGCAGTCTTTTTCTTTCCATTTGGTTGGAGCAGTGTCCAGCAATTGAGATTCTTCCCACCCACCAATGCTCAGTTCAGGTCTAGCCTCCGCAGTGAAGTCTTTGTTGCTTGCAGAGCCCTTAGGAATTTCTTCTCATCACCTCTTCTATCACGTAATTTCCCTCCTATGGCACATTTTATACTAATTTCTTCCTCAGATGTCTTTGTTCTCTCTGCCCTGGACAAATTGTTAACTCAGAAAGGGCCAGGATGATGAATTATTTACCTTTGCTCTTCTCTTAACTAAGCCTAACACTAGTCTTCACATAATGAACAGTCAGTATGAATTTGCCATTGTACTAATGAACACACTAAATGATAGCTATCTATACATTATCTCCTTTGGACCTCACAGCAATTCTGTAGGATATGAATTATTATGTCTGCTCTAATGTAAAGAAATTGAAGCTAAAGTCTCAGATTGAGAAGAACAAATATTCTAACTCAGGGAAGTCTGACTCCAAAGCCTTGAGATTTTTACTGGCACATTCTATTCCCTGCTGGACTCAGTTACTACATTTAACAGAAAAAGAATAAAGTCAAATGCAAGATGGTATCGTTAGAAACTAAGAGACCAAAATTTAATAGGAACTCAAGCTCGGTTCACTTCCCACCCGCTGCCCCTGGGCTGACAAGGGTCCTTCATCCCTTTCTGTTGTTATCACTAAGGATCCAGGTGTCGCACATCTGTTTTCAATTACCTGTGACAGTCCAGATCCGTGAAATGCCCGGACATGCAGTTGCCGTGAGGTGACAGCCTCATCATTCCTTCCAGCTTTCTCCTTTATCAGTCCTTGCAAAGGCAGTCACAAAGCTCAGGATTATTATATCTTCTAGAAACGAGGAACCAATCTTGTGTCCAGGATCAGGTGGGAGATTGGGAAATCCTTATTTGACCCAGCTTTGCCACTGACTTTCTAAGGCATCTCAGGTTCTGGTTCTATAAAAATCCTATGGTATGGGCAGCCTTACTCCTAAAAAACTGCTAACATTTATTTTTGCCAGGCGTTGGGTTAACTTTATATGGGTTGCATTGCTTAATTCCAGCAATCTCGCGTGATCAGTTCTATTTTCAGCTATATTTTTAGGATAGGGAAACTGAGTTTTACAGAGGCTCAGTTACTTGTCCGCTTATACCTGCCTCTTCCAGAGCAGCAGAGAGGCCGTGTGATACGATATAAATGAAATCACGTGGAAAGACCAAGGAAAATATTATTTATTATTATGGCTTGTGGGTCTAAAGCATGTTCTGATTCGAGGAAACAAATAAATTAACCTTTTTTTGGTAGATCAAAACTGCTCACTAAGATCCACGACAGGGAGGTCAAGTCCCAGAACTATCAAGTAAGTCATCAGCTCTTCCTACCCGGCCCCAGCTCCCCCCAAGTGAATGGCGGCAGTGTCAGAATGGCTCGTGCGCTGCTTCGTGTTGCAGATTTCCATAACCATCATTGAGGCGCGTCAGTTGGTGGGTGAGAACATCGACCCAGTTGTGACCATTGAGATCGGGGACGAGAAGAAGCAGAGTACTGTGAAGGAGGGAACCAACAGCCCGTTTTACAATGAGGTCAGTCATGGGGAGCGTAGCCCTGTCCGCTGTCCTCACGGCGTCCATCCTCTCCTCTGGCTCCCGCAGGAGTCTTCATGTGACAGAAAAGCTGTGCCCCTCCCATCACTTTCCAGCCCCCACCCCCAAGCTCATGGCAAATCCTCTGAATCTCCTAAAACACAGCCCCGAAAAGTTTTCAACAAAAAAAATAATGGAAAGGAGTAGCAAAGAATTCTTCCCAATTTTAAAGTCACCAGTACATTAATAGAGCTATTTTATTTCTTCTAAGTTTGTCATCACCCACGACAAACTCCGGGTTTGTATTCACTAAGCATTGAAGCCAGGCATGGAGGTGCAAGCCTGTAATCCCAGCACTCAGGAGGCTGAGGCAGGAGGATCATTGTGAATTCGAGGCCAGCCTGGGCTACAAAGTGAGCTCAAGGCCAGTCTGAATTGCACAGCAAGACCCTGTCTCAAAAAGACCAAAAAAAAAAAAAAAGCATTGAATGTTGGCCAGTGAGGAACTGCACATTCTCTTCCATGCCTGAGACACTGGAAACTTAGTCACTGATTGCAAGGAGGTGTACTATGTTGGAGGGTAAAATGGTTGTGTTTTTTAAGCTTTGTAGAAATTGTAAAGGGAAATCTTAAAGACGGATGTTTCTAATGTTAAGCATACTGATTCTATTTTGAAAATAAGAATGTTATATGGGAAAAAAGTGACAAAGTAGACAATGACAGTGACAATTTTTTTCCCTCTGGCTTTGGTCCCTAATCCCCTAGCCATCGTCCTGGAGGCAGCTATTCTCCCATTAGAATAGCTCATTAAAATCTCTCATTTCCCTGAGAGATTCTAAGCACACACAGGAATAAAAGGACATATTGTATCCACACAGTAGCGTTCTCTGTACAGTGTGCTGGGCCTTGTTCCTTTTTGCAAGACAGTGCCTCAGAGATCAGTCCGGAGCAGACGTGTAGTTCAATTTCACTTTCCCCTCATGGCTGAAGAATTTTCCACTGCTTTGATGTATCATACTCCACTAAGTCGGTCTCTTATGCATGGATATTAATTTTTCAGCTGCTTGCTATTCCTTATAATAATATTTATACAGCATAGTTGGGGCATGGTGTATGTACAGTATATTTAAATTTTTGTTATCATCAAATTGCCTTTTAAAGAGATAGCAATTTATACTCAAACAGTACATGAGAGTTTCCGTTTCCCTGTAGGTGCCTTGACACCACAAATTACAAAAAGCGCAGTAAGCTCTTAATTATCACCCTAATGGGAGTATTCATTAAAAAGGAAGGCAGGGAGAACATGGTATTGGCAGAAATACCCAAGTCCCATTTGAGCTGTTAATTCCTTTCCTCTTTATGGTTCCTACCCCTCAGCCTTGAAAATGTCAGTAGTTTTCTCCTTCATGCCCCACTCCCTACCCTTGTCTTTTATTATGAGTGTGATATGAGATAGTGTGTCTGAAAATGCTTTAAAGCTACAAAGCCCTAAGGTGTGTTCATTATTATAATTATGCTTACAAGTCCTGGATCCAAAAGATATTAAATTGGGCCCAAGTGTAATCAGAAGGAAATCAGGTAAAAACAGAAGGTGAACTCAGTACATTTGTCATAGCTTTTGACCTAACTTTCAAGCCCAAGTGTTGCCAGCTGCTGAAGTAACCAGTTAGCAGTGTCTAGAGAATATTGGTTCAGAGGCCTCAGGAACCTGCCTGAGGAGGTTCGTCCTGAAACACATGAAGCTAAGCAGAAGCAGCAACCACTGAAAGCGGCTTGTCAGCCTGAGGGAAGCTGCCAGGCCTTGCGTGTCCCGCCCGATCAGGGAGTGAGGGATTTTCCATATAAATCTGAACACCAAAACTTTTAAAAAGCTTAAACCCCTACTGTATATAAAATTTTTCTAAAATGTCTTATGTATTTTCTTATTAAACAGAAGACAATGGATATGTCACTTTTCATTGATATCTAAGGGCCACCATTCTGAAGTTCTTATTTTGGTATCTGATGACATAATTTGGTTTTTGTTTTGCCTTTGGAAAGAAAGATATTAGCAGTCAGTTTTTCCTTTCTTACTATTCTGTCCATCTCTAACTCTCCACTCCTCCACCCCTGAAGCCTAAAACAAAAAGAAAAGAACTCAAGGGATGATAGCCTCCCAGTCCTGCCTCCCCAACCTGCTTCAGGCCCCAAAACACGCAACCGACCACACACAGACACCACCCTGGCTTTCTGCATCTGAGAATCACATAGCCTCACCTTTGAGAAGAACTTGACTCAAAGGTCAGGTGAAACGTCTAGTACCTGTCTAGCCTCTTTTATGATAACTAGGAGAAATACGTTTTGGTTCTAGGTCCAAAATGACTCACAATATAATCTAAGCAACATCTTTTACATTCTTTAGTCTTCAGTTTTCTAATCTGAGAAGGTAATTTCTTCAACTTTGAAATTCAGTCATTTTCTTAATATTAAAAATCTCTTTATGGCTGGGAATGTAACTCAGCAGCACAACGCCTGCCAGGCTAGTGTGAGGCCCTGAGTTCGATTCCTGGTACAAACAAATCTTCTTGTCCATAACCTCTTTGTATTATTTCTCCCTGGTGTCATTCCCCTTGGTAATTTCACAGAGCTGTCTGAAACTGGAAAAACTTGAAAAAGTCAGATTTTAACCTATTTCATTCCTAAATAATATCATACTAAGATATCATTTTCACCTATCACTATAACGAAACAAGAAATAAAGGAAATAACTAGCCATTGAAGGATTAGTCAGGGTGTAGAGAAACAAGTTACTTTCATAGGCTGCTGGTGGGACTCTGAAATGGCTTAACCACTTTGACAGGCACTTTAATATTAAAGATTTAGAGTCACACAATCCCTACTCAACAATTCCACTTCTCCTGTGCATTTTTGAGGAACACTCACACATGTCCTATGCAAGAATGTGGTTGATGTCATCCTATGTTTGTATTAAAGAATTGAAAACACCC
The DNA here is from genome assembly GCA_004027595.1 of Dinomys branickii. Classification (NCBI taxonomy): domain Eukaryota; kingdom Metazoa; phylum Chordata; class Mammalia; order Rodentia; family Dinomyidae; genus Dinomys; species Dinomys branickii. The sequence goes on along the minus strand of PVLD010022932.1, from coordinate 201 downwards.
TATGGCAGCGGAGAGAGAACCTCCCAGAGGAATGCCACTCAGACACGGCAATATAGCAACATGTGAAGGACAGAGAGGAGGGAGGTGGATATCCTGAACTCGGGAGGGATCTGAGATAGGAAGTGAAACCCTCGGAAAGTCTAAGCAGAACCTCCTCTGGAGGAGGGGATCGCAGATCTGACATGGCGCAGTTGGAGGGAG
>PVLD010022931.1:0-28385 GCA_004027595.1 Dinomys branickii | reverse complement strand
AGGAGGAAGGAAGGAAGGAAAGGAAGGAAGGAAGGAGGAAGGAAGGAAGGAAGGAAGGAAGGAAGGAAGGAAGGAAAGGAAGGAAGGAAGGAGGAAGGAAGGAAGGGAAAAAGGAAAGAGAAAGGAAAGGAAGGGATAAAGAAGGGGGATATAAATATTTTTCTTTTTTCTTTTTTTTTTTTTGCGGTACTGGGGATCGAACTCAGGACCCTGCACTTGCTAGGCAAGCACTTATTCCACTGAGCTATATCCCCAGCCCTATATTTTTCTAAAGTACATAATGTTTGCTCCAACTCTAATGATTTATCCTTCTGAATTTTATGAGTCTTAAGCCCAGCTCCTTGATCACGGAAGTTAGTTCATGAACAGCCGATGAGCAAAAATGCACGTGCCTTTATGTTTTCCCTTTATTGCTCTCAGTACTCGCACCTTGCTGGTCATGGTAGGCTATCAGTAAATGGCTTCTGTGGGTTGACTGTGTGGCTCTGATATCTCAACCTGTGTTTGTCAAATGGAAGTTATAAAAATACTCTACACTTGAACTCTCCATTGGTCTCTAAGTATTCCATGAGCATATCCACCTATTTTTCTCCATAAAGCAGGGCAATGCATTATTTGTTTTCGCACACAATGCCTAAGCACCTACTAGCTACATCATGCGTAAGGAGTGCTTCTTTCTCATTTCCATCTCCTAACATTGAGCCATCACTTTTTAGGTAGCAGGCAAGTGAGAATTACACCATTGAGATTAGGCCTAAACGCATTAGCTACTCATTGTAGAATACTGAATGCTGCCGTGGAAATGAATTGGAGAAACTACATCTGGTAAAAAAAGGGAGAGGGTTTGTTTACAAATCTAAAAGGCGATGATGCAGCCAGCTGACTGCTGTAATATGACTGTAATTTCCCCTTGTTATACAGTCTGGGCATTAAATCACTAATGGCACAAACATCTCTATCCCAGTTTCCTGACAACCAAAGTCTTCTGCTCCTGACACCACATCTCTGTGGCAGCATGCCTCTTCTAGAAGAGATTTATGAATATTTACCATTTGGGAGGTTAAGAGTAGGGAGAATAGGGTTGTCATTGCTGCTTGACTATTATTCTGAATGTCTCAGAGCAGGAAAAAAAAATCAGAATTCCCTTCTTTGGTTTTGATTAATAATGAATATGGGGATTCATGGTCGTTGATTCAGTCACATAATTTGTAGTGCCACATTGTTAATGAAAAATTACATAATTGGATGGAAAAGGACACTTAAAATATCTCATAGTGTTTTTCCTTTTTGGTGCAGGGGTCTGCTAATTCATAACAGTTGATGATGGTGATTATCTCCAATAATAGAATTTGGATAATCAAAGGAAAACCAAAATACCACTTAGTCCATTTTTCTGCCTGTAAGCAGGAAAACATCTAAATCACACTAGAAGAGAAGAAGCACTGTTAAATGATAGGCAAAGAAGAAACTCTTTCCCCTTTGGTGTGTCTCACACACCGTCCACTGCCAAGGTCTCTTCCCCCCAAGAAACTTCTCCAAATTCTGGCATGGACACACTTTTTCTTGGTTTGTCACTAAATATTGGTCATTTAGAAGGAGCAGGGAAAAGAATGCAGGGAGGAAAAGGGTGCAGAAGAAAGAGAAGGAATAAAGCAGAAAAGGATAAAGAAAGAAAGAGAAAGACTACAACAGGAAGGGGTGGTGGGCAGAGGGAAGGACAGCGAGCACCTCCTAGATCCATGATCCATGAGGAAAGGCCGAGGCAGTCTGCCTTGTCATGGGCAGGTCAGTATCCACCTACTGACACATTCTCAGACCAAATGAACATTTTTGGGAACTTGGTGCTTGTGGTCTTACAGTGAATTCATAATTACTCGGCTTTTAACACACAGACTTCACCTTAACTACATCTCCCCTGCTCTGTATTTGAGCTCAAACAACAGTCAAGAAGAATCTTGACTAGCTGTCATTGAATTTTCTAGCATTTGATTTGGGTGTCCACTAAAGCCTGTCTTGGCCTCTGCAGCTCTGATACGAAATCAGTGTTTCCTTATGAGCTAACAGAACCTTTCCAAAAGTCAATAGGCCATGGGCTGATAATAACGTTGTGTGGCATTAGAATCTACATATTTAGACAAAGCTTAGAACTAGCCACTTGATTTATATATTGGTGCTGTTTGATCCTCAAAATATAAGAAAAAGAGGAATCACGTCTACTCTAGCAGCAGCCCCATAGTTTTTAATGGAGCCTATATTTTTCAAGTAGGTGAATGAGCACTTCGCATACCTTGAATCCTTTCAGGGTTGAACTAATTGGACTTTCTGTCAAACTAGACCTGAAAACTCCTTTCACAGTTCTTGTCTAAGACAGGCCAAGTCTGCTCTGTGACTTGACTCAGCAGAATTTGTACCAATGAATCTCTCAGCTCCTGACGGATAATTCAAGCCATGCTCTGCCCCAGACTTTCAATGATTTCCTGTTGCTTATAAAATATATTCCAAATTCTATTCAAAACACTGTACAATCCACCTTTCAGTCACCTTCTACGTGTGCATTTTTTTCCCTAGTGTTCTTTTTCATTATCAACTGAAATAAACAAGTCACTATTCTCACTGCTTCCCCATCTCCACACTTGGGGTCTTTCAGCATCTGACGTGCCTGTCCAGCCACTAGATCTCCAGCCACACATGCATCTTTGGATCTAATCCCACCTTTCTATGCCAGACCAAATGTCACCTTCCCAAGAAAGGATCATAACTTACCATGAAAGAGAACTGCCTCTCTGTCCTCCTCTGAACTCCCATACTGATCCATTTTCTGGATCTTAGAAACAAGTATATCTTTTATATTTTCATTTAACAATAAATACCTTCTATTCTAAGTCTGATGACTAAATAGTGAACATTGATGGGATTCTGCAGGTATTATTCTAGGGCCCCTTTATAGCTTTTGCAGTTCTATAAAGCTGGTCTTAATCCACATATTTTGCCAGTTCCTTTGGCCCACAATACAAAGCCTATTGCTGTTTGCAGATATTCAAGTTGAGGTTCAGAGAAATGAATAACTTGCGTAAGGTCATACCTATCTGAAGGGGAGGCACTGGAATTTGGGTCTGCATGTATCAGGCTTTAAATCTTTCCTAGTAGACTCTGCTACTTTCCTATAACTGACTTACAGCTTTATCCCCTCTAGAGTCCAGTACAATGCCCAGCACAGAACAGCAAATAAATAAATATTAGCTGAAGGGAAGCAGAGAGGGAGGGAAAAGAGAAGGGTTGGGAATGAGGAACGACAAGCCTGTAGTGTAGGAGATTTTAGGATGTCAGACCAAAGCAATATTAATTCCCTAATCGTATCCTAAAAGCTAACTTTTTATTACATCTTTACTGTCAGCTGTTTTTTCTTTGAGTTTATAAATAGGAATAAAGAAACCTGAAAACAATGCATTGAAGATTTTAGTGATTTACATTCTATATGATAAATATTTCTATAAATTGTTTCTATAACCTACAGCCCAAGATGGTGCTGCACATACTGAGTGGAATCCAGAAATAATTCAAGTACCTGTCTTGTGGTATCTGATAATGTGTTATAATCGGTGGAAGGACAGATTTGGGGAGAGGGAAGACACATTCAACCGCTACTGTATCTTCGTTAACCATGACTTTCCATAGTGAAAAATGAAAATACAATTGGAATGTTAGATTTTTCAGTCGTGTTAAGATTTCTTCACCAGAAAGCAAAGACAAATGGAAGTTAAAAGGTAGTATTTTCTAAGAAAAAACTTCTTTAAGGCTTGACTGGTTTGTTGGGATAAAATTAAAAGTATACCACTTTTAGTGAAGCAGAGTTAAATTGTCTCTGTGACAGATTATTAATTCCAGTGAATCTTTGTAAAAAGTGGCAACCTTTCCTGGGCATTTCCTCTTGCAATAATTCATAAATTCCATTTTTAGCCAACACATAGTCTAATATCCATCATGTTACTCACTTTTGTGTTAGTGGTTTTGTTTAACTGTTTTTTCCCCCAAGGAGCTTTCAGACATAACTTGCTTCTTATTCTTTAAGGGTATTCCAGCTTATTTTAAGCCATTCAAATTCTTCTGCTGCACAGAAGTCAAAAAAACAAAGAAAAACTGCTATAATGACACATGCCTGTCATCCCAGAACTCTGGGAGACTGAGGTGGGAGGGTCACAAATTCTACCCCAGCCTCGGCAACTTGGAAATTTAGCGAGACACTGCCTTGAAATTAAACAAATAAATAAGCACTGGGGGGGGGGGCGGTAGCTAGGTGTAAAGGCCCTGGATCAGTTTCCCAGTGCCACACCAAAAAAAGATGTGCAGATGTTCACTGGTAAATCTTACAAAATGGAAGGCGAGAGAGCCTCAACAGGAAATTACTCCTCTATTTTTTGAGCATCTACAGGATGCCAGCTCTTAGTGAAGTCATAACCATGCAAATCTGAAATCTTTGCTAATGAGGGGACCTGTGTGATAAGCTTCATCAGGGAGAGTGGTCGTTGGCAGTTTGAAAGGCACCTTTCTACTTATGTTTCCACAAAACTGGGGTGTATAAGGGGAAGAATGGATTTTGCTAACTTATGGTGCCATGCGCCTATACAGAATATTGTGCAGAATGTACAGGAAAAGAAAAAGACAAGAACAGAAAAAGCAAATAATCACAAAATAAGAGAAACTCACCGCATGTCAGTGTTCTTTAAAGGATAAGCCTTGAGAAAACCCAAGCAAAGGTAGCGATTTAAAAATTTTTACGATACTGGTAGGTTGAGTAACTTTTTAATTACTAAATGATATGTCTCATTAAATATCCTCACATTTGTTTGCTCACTACGGATTCTGCCACAACATGGAGTTTGCTACATTTAATCTTATCAGTGACTTAGCCCTGCTGGAACACACACGCATACTGACATTTCACTTCATACCCAACATAAAACAGCACCCGCCTTGCCTTCCGCGCTGCTACTCACTCCCTTGCTCCTGAAAAATTGTAGCATTACTCAGAGAAGAGAGATAGTCATCAGTCGATCCATGAAAGAAAACTTAAAACAATCGCCTGCAGCTGGTCACAATTTCACATGGTTTCTGAATCACATAAACTGAGTTAAGGTTACAAACATCTCTCTCTTCCCAGAAAGTTCAAGTAACAGCACTGATCATCAAATGTGTGACTGTCTTTCTCTCTTTCCTCCAGGAAAACCCAGCACCAAACAAGAATCCATGGGACACTTTCAAAGCTCCCAGTGAATACCAACATTACACCACAATCAATGTGTTAGACACAGAGGCAAAGGATGCTTTGGAACTGAGGCCGGCCGAGTGGGAAAAGCGTCTGAATTTGCCTCTGGATGTGCAAGAGGGTGACTTTCAAACAGAAGTTTAAGGATATGAAATGAACTGAAGACACGAGATTTTAATGCATTGACATTTGAGACTGGGATGCCTGACGTTACTATCTGGACAGTGTGACTAGCGTGAGTCAGGACCTTCACGTGCCAAACGTCAGTGGTGTTTCCGTCTGGCAGCGTCTCCCTAGTCTGGCTAGGGGAGAGGCGACCAGGTGTACAGTTCTGACCATCCTGTGTTGTAAGTACCCGTGGAATGGATTTGTAAGGTAATCTTTATAGATAAACCTCAAGCAACGATTCATGTTGTAACCGCTTCATATGGTTTAGTTTTCAAAAAACTTCACCATGAAGCACAATGTATATATTTATGCAGTTTTTAAAGTTTATAACAGTCTGTTTGGCCATTACTACACTTTTTACTTTATAATATAAAAAGCAAAGTTTTTGTCATTAAATGAATGTTTGTTGAGCTACATTCTTCATTGCTTTAAATGCAATAAAGTAATAATCTCACTTTTATATGAATAATATATTTCACATCTTTATTATTGCAGTTTTCTTTAGAAAGCTCAAAGTAGCTTTCTCTGCTGCAGCTGTGTATAAAATATTTAAAATGTTGTATGGTGTAAATAAACTTTTGTCTACATATCAGTTTTTTAGTGCATTTTATTTTGGATTTGTTGAACAGAAATTTACATATTTATAAAGTTTTTTTCAATACAGATACTGAAAATGTATTCACAATTTTAATAGCATACTGTTATTACTCCTTTGAGGCTAATGATTTCTCAAATGTAATAATAGGTTTGTATAGTGCTTCTGTATTTTCTACTTAAACACTCTGGAACAATGTACCATGTAAATGGGGCTTGTCAGAAATCTGCTGCCACAGTACTCTTCTATAAATATTATGGTTTTTCTTCTATCTTGAGGCAAAAAGACAACTAGCAGAAAACAGTAAGCTGCCATACAGAAAATAATACAGGGAAAGTGTGTTAAGGAATTAAGTTTGCTGCATGTTCCAGAGAAAAGAAGAAACTATTCATACTATAGTGCTTCATGGCATAAAAAGAAAATGAACTTATTCAGGATTTAAATAAATCATATGTGTATATTCTCTAGCTATGGAAGAGAGTAACTATACCTGATAGAATGAAAGTGTCTTTGTTTGAAAGTGGGGAGTCTGAGTTGAACCCACCACGCACACTCCCCAGTGTCATCTGTTGTGTGAAAGCCGCTCTGGCACACTCTCTCCCTACCTCAGGTACACAGTGACAAAATGCAGCGGGGAGGAGTCCAGCAACTTTCTGCTCAGTCCAGGGGCTGGAGATTGCATTTTCCATTGAGACAATTAAGGGAGTGGAAGGTAGATGGAGGGCCCTCAAAGTTCCTAAACTCTCGACGGAGACCAGCTTCCTTTAATCCTGAGCTGTGTGGTTTCCTGGGAGCTGCCTGGTACTCTGAGGCCCTCAGGGAGCAGACGCACAAGTTGTGAGTAGGGATAACGGTGCTTCAATACTCCAGGGCCCCCTTAGCTGAGCCTTACCCACCCAGAGCTCAGGCTGAACTCCCACTGGATACCTATAATGTGCTCAGTGTCAAAATGTTCAAAGTATATTTTTAATCAGATTTTAAAATATAAAAATGATGCCATTATGCAAAGAGTATAACATAACTAAAGAATGATTTTTCAATAAAATGAACTTCATGCTAATTCCAATGTAATTGTATAGCTTATTGAATTTATACTCTGGACTTTTGGTAATAGGGATAATATGTGATCAATCTAGACATACATGCATAAAATGCACACATATGTATGTTCATATATATGTGTGTGTCTGCATATATAAATATTTAAATCCACACCATTCAGCTCCATTTGTAGCTGCGAATGCAGACTATGTATAGAGTTATAAAGTTCCAGGTTATAAAATCTTATATAAAAAAAAACCACACTAAGCATATGTTTGAAAACATTAAGTACATTTTTAAAAACCCTATAATTCAGCATCTCTAACGTCTCTTAAATATTCACTGCCATAAAAGTACATTCTTCACTTTGATTTCTCTTTAGTCTTGTAACTGAATATTCCATGACTATGTGAAAGCTAGCCAGAAACTAAACACATGCAATGTCAGGGCGGGTGTCTGGTTACGATGAGGAGGGACACCAGATTTTGACAGTGGTGGACTTTTGGGCTTGGTGTTTTAGACCATGGGAAAGTATATGGGTAAGTTCCAAGCAAACATTGTCAGGAAGGCCTCTTTTATTCTGCTCCTTTTCAGTGTCCATGGTGCACTGAGGCATGCACCTTGGTCTGAAGCTGGGTTGCAGCCATCTCCTCTGATGGGGGCCCGTCTTGCTATCCTACAGGGTTCCTCACTTAGCCCACTGAACTCCCAACCTGTTAAGTTCTTTTTGCCCTGGGACTAGGCATTCTTCTACTCCCTCCATGTCCAAGTTTAATGCTTCAAAGTATAACTCAAAATTTCCCCTTCATGACATTTTCCATAATTTCCCATGCTAAAGTGATTTCTCCTGTGAACTCTTTCACTCCTGTTCTGTACCATTCTGAGGACATTTCTAATCTTGTATCTTGGTCCTTCCACATTTCTTATATCCTCTGATGGACTGTAAGTGCCTGGATGGCAAAGAATTCATATCTGGTCAATTTTGTATTATCAAGGGACCCAGCACAATAATGTTCACACAGTAAATGTGTGTTGAATTATTTGTGGAAATTCATTTTTTCTTACGGTCATTTGTATCAAGTGAAACACTGAAAACTTTTCATTGAGCCATTGAGTATCATGTGTTTACACCTATGTTAGGCACCTAGGACATTATCCAACCTCTGTTGTAAGTTGTTCTGTTTTAAGCAGCTCATAATCTATTAGAGATATGACACATGTGAACAAGTAATATTAGTGAATTAACAAATCCTTATTATCAAAAATGACCTCTTTCAGTCCTTAAGAGTAGCACTGACATAGGCATCAATTATCCTAAAGAACTAGGGGCTCAGACAAACCTAAATAACGTCCTGAAGATCACCATAAATAAACAACAGACCTAATGTGAGAGCTTAGGCCTCCTGACCCCTGTCTAGGGCAGTCCTCATGACACTGTGGTGTTTTCAGTTGTTCTTTCTATATTACTGAATTCATAAGACAAATATCAAAAGTTCCATGGGGATATTTTCAGGCATAAAACCAGAAACATTGTCACAATCCAGTAGTCAAGTGTGGTGAACAATTTGTACTTGCTTTAAATGCAGGTGATGTTCACTTGTTTTGCTATTAGTAGTACACAGGCAACAGGAGACCAAAGAGACAAGCCAGCTGCAATTTTCAAATGGTCTTTAGCCCTTTCCGTAACAACATGTGGCCACAATAAAAAGAAGTCACAGTTAATAAACCTTTGCTTCGGAAAGTTGAGTTAGTTGAATCTGAATTGTCCCTGATTTCTCAGAAGAACTTTTATCAGGCTTTAGTTCTCCAGAATTATCCATAACAGCATCAGTTAACTAAATTCTTCAAATTTCTCCTCCTTCACTGAAAAACTACAAAGCTAATATGTCTCTAGGTGGTCAGTCTACATGGAGTTTTCCATGGTGACAAGAAAAAAAAAAAAATCATCTTGTCCTTGAGATGCTTCCCTTTCCAGATTTCTAATTGTGGTAGTTGACCAGAAAAGAAATTTGAGACCAAGAAGCTACAGAATGTAGGGATGGGAGAAAACTTGGCAATGCGTGAGAATGGCACCAAGCAAATAACAAATCCATGCTTAGGGAAGGAGCATCTTCATGTGGGAAGACTGCGATGGTAGAAGGGGGGCTGCTCCAAAGGGGGACGGCCTTCAGCTATGAGACAGACAAGTACCTCAGAGGTTGGGCAGAAAGTACTTTTCTTAGACAAAGGAGCAGCGAGGCTAGAAGAGCTAGGCGTATGGTGGGCGGAGTGGTGGTGTGATAAGAGAGCCTTCCTTTGCAGTTAGCTGTTTCTGAGAAGGATGTCAGGGTAGCTGGTATCCTCATGCGCTTGACTCAGTTCCCGGTACTTGTTTAAACTGAAGAATGGTTAAAACTTCAGAAGCCTGGGGAGAAGAAAAGGAAACTTCACTCAGGTGTGATTAAGTTACCAAATCTGTTCAGGTTGATCAGAGAGGACAAACAGTTCGGCTGGCAATTTCTGGAACAAAAAATAGGAAGTCAGAGGATCGGTACCTGGGCTTGTCATAGTTTTGTAAACAAGGGTTTCATCCATGAGGCTTCTGATAAGTATATTGCAGCCAGGATGGATCTTTGCAGTTTCTAAGATGCAAGAAGGTGGGATTTCTTGATCTTGGCTGTTTTCTGGGAATATAATGTTCCAGAACAGTCAGGTCCCAGTGGATGAGAACTGGTCACAAGGTGATTGAGATAGAAGAAAGGACACAGATTTAGGGTTGCCCCAAGGGCAGTTTGTAGGGGGACTTAGTGACAGAGCAGGGTCCTGGGTGGAACGAAACCAAGTCAATCCACATGGTTTGGGCCGGAAGAAAGATCATAGATGGTGGTCAAGACAAAAGCGACTCCATCTTAGCTGGAATGTTCCTGGTTGATCTTAAGCTATTATGGAAGTCAGCATATTTCTCATTCCTGGATACTAATGGAAAACTCCACATACAATTTCAGTGATTTTTTCTATTTGTAGCTTTCTGAGGAACTATGCAGGAAAGGTGGACTAAGGTTACTCTGATACAATCATGGCGGTTACATTTCAAGATGGCTACGCTCAGGTCAAAGGGAATTCATATATGTTCGATCAAGTAATGTTCAGCCTTATCACTGTTGAAGAAATTAAGTCCACTGGCATGAGAGGAAATTTTCAAAAATTGTCAGTGATCATCCAACCATGATTAAGAGAAAGGATTTTCTCATACTGGATAAATAGCCATGGCTAATGAAGGTGCCAAATATTAGAAGCCAAGTGAGAATACCTAATATTAAGTCTGAACTTGGCCTGGACTCTTTCTACTTTACCGTACAATCTACTGGGGTTGTGATGCTGGTTCAAAAGCATTTATCTAACTGAACTCTGTATTATAAATCAGTCCTTAAAATGTCATGAGCATGAATCCAGGTTTACATACAAGGGACGAAACAAAAATCACAGTGGACAAAATTACACATATAAAAAGGCTTTATTCATGTGTATTGCTTGAGGGAAAAGCGTGCAGAAGCCCATTTAAGCTGAACAAGGACTGGAGAGTTTTTAAGAGTCACAGAGGGGATGAGAGTCATAAGTCCTCTGTGTTGGCTGATTGGCCAAGGAGCACAAACTCCTACCTTTACAGCAGGAAGGAGCAAGGTTACAGCAAGGCACTTCAAATATTAGAATAGTAACTTCTGCAGAATTGGGAGATAGAGGCACTGCCTTCCTTGAAGATTGCCTTTCACATCAATGGCTCCATGAACCAGAGAAAGAGCTCCTGCTTACAAAATTAGCAAGACCTTTTAAAAAAAATTTTACATGTCAAAGAAGCAGGTATCTCAAAGAGGCAAATGAAGAATTCAAAAGTTTTCTCAAGTAAAGATAAAGTAGACCCCTAGAGGCAGGAAGAGACCTGTTTAAAGTTGGTCAATTTGAGGAGAATGATAAAATATTCTTCATCACAAGAAAAGTAGTACACTGGCAGCTGAAGACCAACTAAATTGATAAGTTCTATCAGTGAGCTTAGTCCCCTTGTAATAGCAGGCAAGAACACTGAAAAGATATCCAGGATTTGGAGGCAGGTTTATTTTACATCAATAGCCACTGATCGAGATCATCCCCAAAATATCAGGCCCTGACCTCTGGTGGTCTAGCACTTATATGAGATAAGCAAGCAGGAAGTACAGAAGCAGAATGGCTTGTCAGCTCAGGATTGGTTTATACAATGTGCATCACAGTGACCAATTATACATCACAGTGACCAGCCATTTCCAAGACACACAAGCAAGAAGTATTACCTGGGCAACTAAGATAGTGAAGTATACTGGCTGGGGAAGCCATTTTTCTGTTACACCCTAAGGATAGTCAGTCACTTCAAGATCTCAGCTAGAGACATCCAGCATTCTTACCCTTCTAAGAAGACAAGCAATGCATTGTTAAAGTGATTTCCACCTTAAAAGCTCCCTCTAGGGAAGTCAAGGAACTTCTTGAGGAGGCTATCTCTGTTGGTGTCAAATCCACCACCCTCCAGGAAGAGGGTCTAGCTCACCATTAATTGGAGTTTTTCAACAAGGGAGGAAGGCCACAAAGGTTAAAACTGAAGGTCAACCTTTCAACCCCCATCCTTCTGCCCACTCTAGAGTTTGTATCAGTTTTTCAGATGAATGCCTGAATCCATAGAGGGGTACCTTGGTTCATGAACTCAATTCTCTCCACCAAACCCAAACTGGACAAGAACTAAATCAAATTTCTCCATAAGAAATTGGATTCAGTTCTGGTCCAGCTCAGTTTGCGACCAGAATCATGGGGACAATCAAGTTCATGAACCGAGGTACCACTCACTATATGATCTAGCATCTCTTTCCCTTTCATTCTCCTAACTCTAAAATTACACTTGTAGGGCTCATAAAGTATTTTTTAAAATAAAAGTAACTTTTCTATTTCTTTCTTACCAGTTCAAAACGCACATTTATTATACAATCTATTTATAAGATAATAGTAAAAATGTCATAAAGAACAAAGGAAATGGAAATATCAGCCATACATATTTATATAGCAAGTGTGGGGCAAACTTTTATGGCACTTAACAGTGAAAAGCTAAGAAGCTACCTCAGGAAGAAATTCTACAATGCTCGCCCACCTATGATTAAAATAATGAGAAGTTATAATCTTATCCAATTTAAAATCCAAGTAAATCAGATGCTTACTAGGTTTTAAAGGATTTCTTAAATTAGGAAATTATAGTTGCTTAAGAATATCGTCAAAATACCAATTCAGCTTCAAAAATGCTAATGTACATGGGAAAAATTCATATACCTAATTCTTTAGTAGCCGGTTGACTGTTGGAGCTTCCAAAACCAGAAACAGATTTTTCTGGTTTTTCATGACACAGTGCACAGGTTTACTTCCACCTCATTTAAGGAGACTGTGAAAAGCAATGAAACACAGGCCAGAATATTTTTGTGTAATTACAGTGTTTGTCACTGGTAACCTTGGCAAACAGCTATTGTGCTTCTCTGTTTTCCTTTTGATCCCCATCCATCCACCTGTGAAATACGATGTCTAAACCTTGAAGTTTATGAACTAGAAAATGGAGAAGCCTCCCAAGATATATTTTCTTTGTTCATAGGAATATTCTCCATGAAATAGACATTTATGCTTAAGAGCATGTGATACTATAGACACCAGGTCCCAATGTGTATTTTTTCTTTCTCTCTTAGGAATGGGTCTACCCCCCTGGTGACCCTTCAATAACACAAAACTGAAGCATGTTCAGATTCTTTAGAATAGCGAACATTTTGGGAACATCATTTTTTTATCTGGCTTTCTGAATTGTAACTATAAGTCATCTTATGAGCATTTGACTGCTGCTTTTAGTTTTAGTAGCTGAATTACCTGAGTCACAAGTAGTAGATCCTGGTGGTAGGGGAGGAACACGGTGGAGAGGAGGTTGAGGGGGAGGCTCTGAGATTGGAAAGGGATCTAGTTTCTCACACAGCATGATGGTGTCTGTTCCACACTGCTAGGCACATCAGTCAAGCCAAAGTGCCAGAACCTGTCCTACCTTTCAGTTGTCATAGTTCCACAGTTGCATCAAGGGAAGAGTGAAGAAAAGCTGGCTCACGTTCAAGGGCAGCAAATTTTTAAATTGCCATCATATTTACAAGCAGATCATTTTTCATTCCATCTTTGAGCAGGTGTCTGGATGCCACACTAACTGCAAAAGATGGAAAATTCTACTTTCTCCTCTTCCATGTTTCCATCTAGTATTTCAAAATCTCAGACTACTGGCTCTTCTTCATATACCAGAGACAGCATTTGCCAGTTATGCATTTAGAAAAGATGGAGCCATAGATCCATAATTACCTACAGAGTTCAAGCTTCAGATCAAGTCAAAATTAAGTCTTCAACAAGGTTTTGTTTTGTTTTTTTTCCTGGTACTGGGGATCGAACTCAGGACCCTGCACTTGCTAGGCAAGCGCTTATTCGACTGAGCTATATCCCCAGCCCCTCAACAAGGTTTTAAAGGAAGTATTTCTCAATGATGCGAACAATACTCTGAGATGCTCCATAGTCTTTATTTTCCCAAATTGGCAACATCTGGTCTCATTTCTCTTAAAATATTCAACAGGAGAGACAGAAAACTATCAATTTCTTACCATCTCTCTGTGAAGCCTACCTGATCGTGAAGCAGAAGGCATTACTGTATCAGTCAGGGCTTACTAGAGAAGCACATATAGCACAAGATATACACATGCACAAAAATTACAAGTTTGACTTGCAATGGTCAGCCACAGAGTTGGATGAGGGAGTGCACAGAGGGCACCTGCATGCTGGAGATTGAAGAGCACAGTCCAAGGTCTAGAGGTCACTGCAGTGTTCTGGGGAAGTCCCTATCAGGAGGCAGATGGGCCTGTGATGGAATGCTGAGGAATTTACAATGAAGAGCAAAGAATCTACACCAGAAAGCTGAAGAGTCCCAGGCAGAAGCTGAATAGTCTGTACCAGAAGCCAGGAGATGACCACAAGCTGTAGGTAAAGACTGAGAGTCCTCTGAAGAACCAGTGATCAGTCCTTCTTTATTTCCCTTTTATTATGTGCAGCCTTCCCACCCTGGGGGAGTCTTTTATACCCACACCATCTCTATGCCCTCCTCTTGCACAGGCTCAGGATGAATACAAAGTAAGGACACTGGCTCCCTGCTGAGTCACTTAGTTAACCTTCTAAACTTCTCAAGTTGACACAGTGAACAACATCCTAGAGCAGCAAGGGTCCTTTACACCCAGGATGTAGAACTGCTGAGTTACTTAGTTGTTTCTAGACTCCTCAAGTTGACACAATGTATGAACCGTAACAATTATGGAAAGGGATCTCAGAATCTTGAGTGAAGAACTCAAGCGTTTGATTCCTGAACCTGCAGGTTCCAGGCCATAAGGACACCTGCAAAGGCCCTGAGCCCTGGACTCCAAGCTCCACTGGATGACTGCATAACTGCAGAAGGTACAGCTGGTCCTCCTGCTGTCCTCACTCAGCCTGTCCTGAGGCCTTAGAACTTTAAAACGTTATCAATTAATTGGTCCATTCCAAGTAAAATGTTTAGCAGAGATTACCTAAAATCAGAAGCAGGATGGAGCCAGGGGACTCAAGGGAGTGCAAACCAGGCAGCAGAAAATGATGCTGTTAAGAGAGATACGATTAATATTTCTAGCTTTAAAATATTTTTCTCTCTAGGACCGAAATCTATTACATCTTTGATCACACACCACACACTGGTAGTCAGGACATTAATCACATTTTGAAGTGGTGCCAACTTGCTTGGGCTCTGTATGACAATCACCGCTCTTGCCTGCACACTGCATGCCATCATCCTGCTCTGAGAGATGTTAATTCATCTTGGCTGAATGCTGACTCAGTAGAAGAAGACTGCACTGCTTATTGAATGCATGCAGGTGATGAGAGAGAGAGAGAGAGAGAGAGAGAGAGAGAGAGAGAGAGAGAAGGCCATTGCCTTCTTTCCTCTTTAGTTTCTATAGGCCTGAAGAGTTCAAATCACAGTTCTCCTGGGTAAAGATGGCGCCCCATTCACCATTCTGAATTACATCTAGCTATTGTAATTGCTCAGTAAATATTACGGTTAGTAATGCTTGGAGGATTAGGATACCTACAGGTTTAACCAAACTCACCACTGTGTGGAAAGGACCTCAAACTCCTGTCCTATTTCTGGTGGGCTCTCAAGTGTTGAGCCTGTGCCAGCCAACTCATCCTGTGACACAGCCCGAGCTCCGTGCTTCACCACAGTTCAGCCAAGGTGGCCTCAGAGCTGAGTGACAGCTCCGGCTACTTCTCTTTCGATTGTATGTAATTTTCCATCTGTACAACTGAACTGGGAAAGCAGCTGATAGGGAATAACGAGTATGCTAGTAAACTATATTAGAGTCATCAATTTCCAAATCCTCTTTTCTCTTTATTCCTTAAAGAACCTGAGCAGCTACTGTGCACAAAAGATCAGTGCTAGACACCATGGGACTACAGAGCTACAAGGGAGGCAGACTCGTCATCTCAAAGAGCTTGCAGTTTAGATGGAGGAACAGAAGTAGAAGCACAGCAAGTGCTGGGCTCTAAAAGAACATGGTCTCTACAGTTGGAGAATCTCGGTTTGAATTCCCTCTTCCCTAGCTGCATGGTTGTATTTCTATATTTTCTATAAAAGTTCACAGAAAAATTGTTGTGAATTTTTTCTGAAGTAGATGAGGTGATTTATAAAGATAAGTACTTTATGTATTCAACAAGCATTTATTTAGAATCAGTTACAGTCTAGATATGTGTTAGGGGCTAGTAATTCAACAGCAAGCAAGACATGGTCCATCTTTCATAGGACTTACCATCTTTGAGGATGTCCAAACTGGCCAATAGAAATGTAACAATTTGAAGCATTAATATAGGAAAAACCAGAAGGGCATGCTATGGGAATGCTTGGGAAATATCTTGAGATATATCATATATGGAAAACATAAAGGATAGCCGAGGTGACACAAAGGTTAGCTTAGACCTAGAATCTGTGCCTCAGAGTCCTAGATTCTTTCCTGGACCTGTACCAAGTAATAGGTCTAAGCTTCCAAATAAACAATACAAATATAGAAATGGCAATTAGTTATGTAGTTCCAAGTGGCTCCTAGATGAACACTAATATTTTCTCTGTAGAAAAGAGAACCAAGAAGTGCCTTTTATGAATGCTTATTCTTCATTATGTGGTACATTCTCCATTGACAGCACCCTTTCAAAAGCCTTGAGCTTTACCAAGATAGTTCATGTGTCACTTTTTTCAGGTGATGCGACGTTTAATATGTGCAGCCAGCAATAGGCCACATCACCAGAAGTTCAGTCAAATGGCAATCTAGACATCACTACGAAGGTATTTTTAGATGAGATTAACCTTTAAATCAGTAGAGTTTGAGGAAATCAGGTAAGCCGCCATAGTGTGGGTTGGTTTCATCATATCAGTTGATGGGCTTAGAAGGAAAGGACTGAGATATTCTGAGAAAAGAGAGTTCCTCCTACAGTTTTGCACTGCTTGCCAACTTTGACCTTTCCAACTCTATAGCCATGTGAATCAGTTCTTGAAAGTAAATCTCTCTCTCTCTCTCTCTCTGGAAAATCCCATTGCTCTGGGAAGATCCCAACATAAGTGAATACATACCCTTAAATATGATCACTAGTAACAGTGTTTCATAGTCAAACCAATGTGCTATTAATACTAAGCTCTAATATAATATGGCTGAGGTTTTTTAAAAAAGTAAAATATCTATTTTAAGAACTCACCTAGCAACATGACTTCTCAAAATGGAACTTGGAGCAGTAATTAAGTTCTTTCTGAAGAATTGTGAAGACTTTCTATATAAATGACCATTTAATCACAAAAATTAACTGAAAGGCATATTCTGTCTCTCTTCATTTTACAAACAGAAAATCTGAGGTTTGCAACTTCTCCAAAATCACACAGGTAGTAAGCGATAGAGCCAAGATTCATCCTTAAAGGTCAGCCTCAGAGTCTAAGTTCCCTGTTATTCTGTTGAGAATAAAACAATTTTACATCCCTGGAAGGTGCTTCGGAGTGCAAAAGGCAGATCTGCAGGGGCACCCTCTAGAAGACTCTGCCCAGGGCACTGCAAAGGAGGAACAGCCAAGAACCCTCAGAACATGAGTCTGGGCTTCCACAAGGACATGGGAAGGAAGGACTGAGATCCCAGTGTTCCACTTTATAAACATCAAAATGATACATTTGCTTACAGAACATTATCATCCTGTAACTAAAGCCTGTTGTGTTGTAGAAGTTTTCTTTTCAAGTTCTATATTTCTGGGACATATAACTTTTAATTGATGTAATGTTTTGGTGAATCATACAGGGCAAATTGGCTGCAAAATACAGCCTGGGGTAAGGATCAATTAGCATTCACTAGTCTATTAGATATTTACCAATAGTTATAACTATGGCTTTCAAATTGTGAATTTATAGTCATGCTTCCATGTAATGATTATAGCAGAGGATGAAATAACTCTATG
This sequence comes from Dinomys branickii, assembly GCA_004027595.1. Lineage (NCBI taxonomy): Eukaryota > Metazoa > Chordata > Mammalia > Rodentia > Dinomyidae > Dinomys > Dinomys branickii. The sequence continues at coordinate 10,755 of PVLD010022931.1, read as the reverse complement.
ATTATACTATTTCATGGTCATAAAGTCATGTTATTAAGTGGAGAGAAAAGCTGCAGTGTATTTACCTCTCTGATCTGTTAAGCTGTAGGGAGGACGGTAACAAATACAATCTACCAAGATATGTTTGCAAGTCATTGATGTACTGAAGAGCTGGGACAGTTTGATTTTGTCTTTAGAATTGGTTCCTTGGACTAATTACCACAAACTTTAACTCTCAGGGTAAAATTGAGACGTAGTTTATATATAAGCATTATCAGTCCGGGCCTCCTAAAATCAGCTGCTTCTAGTCTCAGTATTTTGTCTACTTTTCCTCCTAGAGCTTCTGTGAAAGTGAGAAACAACAGAGTGAGAGAGAGGGATTAGTGTTGTGCCCAGAACTCAGAAGCGTCCCTGTCAAATACTGGTTCAGGGTTTCAACACTTGCCAGTTTTCATCCTTGCTGAAAACTGCCATTTTTCTTGAAAGCAATGTCTACAAGCTAATATCTAATTCTTAGAAACAAATTGCTGCTCTTAAAAATAACACTTAATTCAACATTAGCTTAGGAAAAGATTAATAATAATCCTGGAAATACAAATGTCCAATTTGTCAGGTAAATTCACAGATAAAATTTTGTATCTTCTACAGATTTATAATATACGGGTGTCATATAGTTATGTAACCAGATTAATGTGAATGGTTTGGGATGTACTTTATACAAGTTCTGATCACCTGATGTCCTTCTTTCTTTCTTTCTTTCTTTATTGACTTTTTGAGATGGGGTATCACCATGCAGTTCAGGCTGGCCTCGAGCTCACTTTGTAGCCCAGGAGGGCCTCGAATTCACAGCGATCCTCCTGCCTCAGCCTCCCAAGTACTGGGATCACAGGCATGCACCACCATGCCTGGCTCATCTGTATCTTTAATAAGAGCTGTCGGGCCAGTGGCCCCTGTAGTCTGGCTTATTTTCCCCTTTGTGAGAACAGAGGAAAAACAAGCACTAGACGCAAGGGACCAATTTTTCGCTAGCTGGCCACATGTCCCAAGGATCAGAAAAGCAAAATAAAAAATGAAGCCAATTCCCTAGCAAGGCTGTATCTCCTCTTAGAGTCCAATCACTCATCACCTGGGCAGGCAGGTGTGGCTGCCACACATTCCTAAGAGGGGGAATGTTCCCACAGATGGTCAGCAAACAACCCCCACTTCTGGTCACCCTCCAGGGCCCTGTCTTTCCCGCCATTTTAGGAGATTAGAGCATGCCAGGTTTTTGGCCACTATCCATTTCCTTTTGAGTTCTATGGTTCTACTCTCCAGATGGGTACCCCAGATCCGATGAGCTGTCTGATAGGATACTTTGGTGAAGGCAGAATAGTTGCACAGTATGAAGCCTACCACGTGTTGCCCTCCTAACGGAGGCTTTCCAGACTACCTTGTCATGCACCTGTGTGCTCATTTACAGGAAGTCCTTTTGTAGGCTGTGCTAGACAGGAGGACCGTGGTGGTGTACAGAGCTGCCGGGACGGGCAGAACAACACGGGGTGGTGCTCATCATAGAGCAGCAGCCCCAGGATGAGCCCAGGGCTTTTCTCCCGCTGCAGAAGTACAGGGAAAGGAGGCCGAGGCGAAGCTCCCTCTGCCAAGTGTGGCTGTGAATCAGAGAACACTTCATCAGAGCCCGTTCCGAGGCTTCCTGAACAGGGGCCAAGCGTTTGTGATCAGTGCAGTGTCTAGATGGGCAGTTATACATTTACTGGATTATATATATATATATATATATATATATATATATATATATATACACACACACACACGTACTTGGCTTTTGGAAACACTAGAATTGCTAGTAGAGTGTAGCCTTTTATTTTATTTTTAATGAAGATAACCCAAAACATCAGATTCAGATTCTGGAAATCATTAACTATATGATGCAAACCAATGAGATGTGTGCTACTGCGGTCTAGTTCAGAAGCCGTTAGTAATCACGCTACACACAAATTTCTCAAGAGCTCAAGCAGAGAGACCCTCTGGCTGAGTGTTTACCGGACATGTTTTTTGGGACATGGTAGAGCTGAGGTTGCACATCTTCCTGTTGACGTCGACAGTACGAGAGCCATGTGTTTACAAGCAGGATGCCAGCCCTCATCCACAATTTCAAATGCTTCACTTCACCGTAGCTGTGCAGAGACTTTCCTGACACTATTCGAATTAGCGTAATTAACTTGCCACTTCATAACTCGAACGTGGTGGCTGTTTTAGAATTTATCATTTAATACTCAAAGAGAAAAAGCACTGAATAATATTTCATCATTTGAGGAAATCATCCTGCGTCTCTAATGATGTAGCCAAGGAAAGCTGGTCGGCATTCTCAGGCACCTGCTTAGAGTACATAACATATCTGCAAAAATCCTCTGTTCACACGCTCACTGGTGAAGTAAGGGGTGCCGTGGAAATATATTCAATGGTGAGGGTGAAGGAGGCTAACCAATGTACTTCTTGCCCACAGCCACATATGTAAAATAGAGGTCATTTAGAAATGGCTCCCTGTCGCCTAAATTTCAAGTTATGCTTCCAGGAGCCTGAGATTTCAAATATCTACAGACTGTAACTTCTGCTGCTAAAAACAAATTGCCACAACTGGACGAGAAAGTTCCCAAGCTACAGTGGAAATCAGTTTGGCTCGTCTTGGTGATCATTGTTTTTCTCTCAGGAACATAGAGAATAAAATGGGATTGTTATTTTTTAGGGGATGAGGAAGGAAAGAGGAAAAAGTGGAGAGAAGGAAGAACAGAGGAGGAAGGGGAACACTGAAAAAGAACTGACAGCTGAACTGCGGGAAGGGCACAGGGCAAGTGCAGGCAAACACTGGGGAAAGAGTACCAGCGTGTGCGCCTCTGCTCCTGGAAGTGCACAAGACTTGCAGACGTGGCAAAGTATCTGCCTTTCCGGGAAACCCTGTGCCACAAGCAAGACCCAGAGGCATAGTGGCTTCGTATCGTGGGACAGCAAAGCATAATCAGTGCTGAATGGGAAAAGGTGATGGACATCACAGATGACAGAGACCCGGAAATTGAACTAAAGGGTGCTTTACAGATTACTTTCCAGGGTTCCTCCAGCTGGGTGCCACTTGTTGTTCCAAACCATGAAAAAATCCTTTCTTTTCCAGTACAGATTTTTTTTACTTGTGTGTCTAAGGAGAACTGGTTGTCTAGTAGATAGTAGAAGATCACTGGGGAAACACAGTACTGTAGAAATATTATGAGTGTATGGAAAAAAGCATGCTTTTTTTTTTTTTTTTTTTTTTTTTTGGTCTGTTTGAGACAGGGTCTCGCTATGGAGCTCAGACGGGCCTTGATCTCGCTTGTTACCCAGGCTGGTTTCGAACATGCAACAACCCTCCTGCCTCAGCCTCCCAAGTGCTGGGATTACAGACATGTGCCACCAAGCCCGGCTTGCTTTTTCAATTTGACTTGACATCAATTTTTGTATTTTATTGATGCACCAATCAAGATTAAGAACAAGATCATTCAGGCTCAATTCTTGAGTTATTACAAATAGAAACACTCTATTCAGAGTAGCCCAAAGGAATTTATGCTTAAGAGGTGAAAAGGATCTGTTAAAGAAGGAGAAAAATATGGCAGAAAAGAGAAGGAATGAGAAAGGGGATCGAAGAGGGGAGTTTTACTCAGCAGCTTCATTCTTTTCCAGTTATTCAGAAAGAGTAGGACAGCACAGGAGACCTAACAACTGCACTATCTAAGAACATTGTATTGAGTCTGATAATCTCCTGAGTGTATCATTCTGATGAAGAATTTGACTGGTAAAATGCATATGCACTGCAATCAGCCATATTAGCTAAATATATGAAGATAACATTGGGAAAATATATGTCAATGAAGAAGAAACTGTTATTCTGTATTCCTACCTCAGAAGTTTCTGGAACTTAAATTTTCTCAGTGAAAAAAAAATCTCCGTGGACTGCTGTGTCATGACCAGCTCTGGTGTGCATCATAGGAAGGCCCATGCTTCTTTCTCAGGGGCAGAAGTTCACGACACATGCCTCATTTTATGAGTCAGAAAAACGTCTGAAAATTTATAGCATTACTATCTTTCCTTTTGGTAAATTTTCATTGTTAATAAAAATGAAACCATGCATGCGTCTGAACTTTACTGAAAGAAAAAATGAAGGAACTGGTGGTAGCCATTGTAAACTATCATTTTACAAGAAAAAGAATGGAGTCCATTGGTGTTTCATAAACATAACTTGGTGACATAGTCTGATGAAAAGGTATTATAGAAAATATTTCCTTTTATCAAGGAGAGTAAGAAGAAATTTAGATATATGATAAGATAGACCTGGCCTAGGAGAAGTTGCCCCTAGCAACAATTGACTCCATTTTCTGAAAAAAAGAAATCTGTTTCTTTTCTAGGTGTTATAACAAAAGTCATTAGGAACTAAGTTATTAAAAACTACATTATCAGCCAGCAGAGGCATTTCCTAATGCTATCAGAAAAGGTGAAAGGGTCATGTGGTATGTCAGTGAGGAATAATTGAAGAGAAAGAAAACCACATGTTATTAATGCTGGTTGACAAGGACACACAAATTTTTATGAAGTGTGGTCATTTAATGACCTTTGTCCACAAGAGGGTTTATCTTGACTGTCAACTTGACTGAATTAATAGAGGCCTACTATATTAGTAACAGATTGTTGGGCATATCTAGATGCAAGAGGTCTCTATCTGGTCCCTGGCTCTTTCTTTCTGGGCTCTTCACCTGTGTTCTGCTTCCCTGCCCACCATGCTGTGAACATCTTTGCTTCACCACACCATTTTGTCATGAGGCTCTGTCTTGGAGCCAGGTGTCCATGGACTGAATCCTCCAGAACCATGAGCCTAAATATATCTTTTCCCCTGTAAGTTTTGGGGATTGGTAATTTGTCCATTAGTGGGAACTGTGACTGATACATTCCCTTTGCTTCCAAGCCAAAGAAATTTTCTAATGTAAAGTAATAGTTTCCCATGTAAAGTATTTGTTATGGATTTATTTATTAATTTTTGTGTAAAGTCAGCTCCTGGTGATTTGAGCCCTGCTTACCCTGACACTAACTTCCTCTACAGAGCTGAGAGATTGAATAGCGATATAACAGCAGTTTTCAAATCTTACTTGACCTTCAGCCATACCTGGTCTACCGTACTGACTGTGGGAACATTTTAGAAAGTCTTCTCAATGCAATTACTTACTCGAGGTTCCCCTCATACAAGATATATTTGCAGCAATCATCTCTATCTTGTTGACCTTAGAGTTTGGCATATTATTTTTCAGAGAAACACAAAGATCTCTTAGAAAAATAACATTGCACATAAAGGTAAATTTACCAAGGTTTATTTGAAAATACACTGTAGGCAGGCTTATTGGACCTTGAACTACTAAATTGATACAAAGAATTCCCCCCAGTTACCTACAACCCCATGATTACACAGCTGATTATGACCTTTAAAATGCTACCTAACCACATAATGATAAAAATTATTGGAAGAGCTTCATATCTATCCTTCTATGAAAAGTATACCACACTGCCTTTTAAAAATAAACTTTTTGGAACACTTTGAAACAGTTTCAGACAATAGACTTTTTAACCCTACATTATATTTACACCACTGATAGGGACATGAATTTTTTAAATCATTAAAACAGAGCAGGGCACTTTACCTATGATGTCACTGTCAATAGTGCTGAATATATGACTAGATAACCCCTACCATGAAGCATCTTAGTTCTCCATCAATGTATAATGAAGAATGTATTTATCGCAAAACCTGGTGTTCATTTCTCAAGTTGCTTTTCATCAGTGGCTAAAGTAGAGCTTCACAGAGACTGTTTCACCCGTTTTATGATCAGAATTGCCTCACATCTACTTCTACAATCCTAAAGAAAATAAATTTTCATTAAAAGTTCAAAATGATAACTGCATGATTTACTCTAGAATAAAAACTTTCCATAGCACAGACACCATCTCCCCTCATTGTCATTCAAATCTTTAAAAGATTCGAATAAAACCAGAAAGAAAACATGCTGACAAGAAAATTGCTTCGGAATTATCACGTACTACAAAAGGAAAGATATTTAAGAAAACAATTACAGGTTAATTAAAGGTAAAATAAAATTATGGGAAGCTGATTCAAATTTCTGTTCTTAAGCCATGGAGCCAACACTTGCCAGTATTGTAGGTGCTTAATACACAGAAGCACAGCCAAGCAGAACATTTGGCACTGTGCTAGCCAGAACCAAGGGGACTCATGTCACAATGCCCCCAAAACCTTTGCTATTTAAAGGATTTTTAATATTCAGAAAGGCCTTATCCTTCAAGAGATGTGAGTGCCCCAAGACCACCATGGTATTCTAGTAGGCAGGAAAAGTATTTCTGTGTGTTTTGCATAACATCAAAGAGAATATTAAAAGGTCATTCACATAAAGGCTGAACTTTGATACCGCTGATCATTTTTACTGATTCATTAACACCATCCATATATAAAACTGGCTTTTGTGCTATGGTCTTTCTTCTCTTTTGCTGTGTGTGTGTGTGTGTGTGTGTGTGTGTGTATGTGTGTCTTTTTCCTACTGAAAATGGCTTGCGATGAAGAACAGCACAATACCTTTCAGGGAAGTCTGGTGCCACTACTTTTATTGCACAAAAAAGCACCAGAAATTTTATCACTGTTGCTTTGTACTATTAATATGCAAATACCAGTACCATGAAAAAGTCAATAATTGTCTTGGCATTATTGGAAAGCTGTATAACTTAAGCACCCTCTGCAAGGATCCGTAGGAACCCTCAGAGTCCAGGCACCTCACGATGAGAACAAACAAGGTTGTAAAACCTCCCTGAGAATCAAATGATAAAGAAAAGGTGTACTACACAGATCAACTGTGATTACTATTTGCATGGTTCTAATAGTGGGATAAATGATATTGAATGAAGTTTCACACTATGGAGCTTTGTCTTCAGCCCGAAAGAAAACAAGAAGCTTTGAAATATTTTCAACAAGGGAGCAATGTGTTCAATGTTTTGAAAACATTGCATTTTAGACATGTTATAACAAATAGATACCATGTGCATTGGGGGGAAAGATAAGATGGGAGAGTTAATAGGTTACTGTAAAGACCTAGAGAAAGATGAAAGGATGTAAGCATTGTTTAAGGCAAGATATAAGATGTTGATGGGTTGGATAGCTGAAGGGAAGCCAAGAAGGAATCCATGATGACTACTTGATGTCTAGATTCTGCTGCCAGGTGGATGGTGGTGGTGATCACCAAATGGACAGCATAATCATTGGAGGAGGAATGAAGGCTTAGGAAGCATGAGTTTAATTTGAGGTTTGTCGAATTTGAGATATTTTGGAGATATTTACCAAAAGATATTAGGAAGAGGAATAAATCTGCAACTCAGGAAGGTTTTCCTTGGAGAAATACACATTTGATCTATTTGCACATGGGTGTAATTGAATCTGCATGATAGATGTCATCTCCTAGGAGACGGGAGAACTTAGATCTGTGACTTCTAACGTAGAGCAAGAGACGGAGGGACAGGAACAGTAATTGGCTTGGAATTAAATCAGGCAAAGAGAGGAGGAGAAAAGAGTAGAAGACAGGGCAGCCTGACTCCGCACAGCAATTGTATGTGGAGAGAGAAGAAAAATAATCAGCATATTTTCCATGCGAGAGTGGCCTGGAGTTCACAGGTGCTACAGTAGAATCTATAAGCCGGGCTTTAAAAATTGTTCTTCTCTCATTGCTTACTCTCTAGGATGTACCAAGTCCAAACAGGTACCAAATCAAAGTACCAAATCTCAGGGACAGTAAATAAAAAACAAGCTAAATACCAAATGTGTCTCAGTTACCTCCCATCTCCCTGACTCCAATGAAAGACTGATGAACTGAGCTGAGCAAAGTTGGGACTGACCTACCTTAGCTTCTTAGAAGCACTTCCGACGCTGGCATATTATGTAAAGTATCTCATTATACAAGCATTACACTCAAGTTCAAGAAAGCAAGTCTTTTTTAGATCAGTTCTAAATAAGGGCCACCTCTGAGAAGTACAACACAAATTCCAGAATGACAATACGGTTGTTTGCCAGAAATCCATCTTCTTTTTCTTTCTAAAAGCCTAAGATTTTAAGTTGTTTACAATGTTCTCCAGTCAGAGGACTACGTATCCTTTCCTGTCCTACAGCTACCCAAGGCTGTGAGATGCAAGCTGAAGTACTGCGCTGCGTGACAGAGTCTGCCCTGAGGGAAAAGTGGCCTGTGTTTGCCCCATTCTCGTTGGCTGTACACAACTGTGAAGGCTGTCACTGAAGCAGCCATCATCAGCTATGAAATCCGTCAGTGAGCATAAAGAAGTTGCAAGAGGTTTCTTAGCTCCCAGATATTCTTGAGATAACCACAAAAGTCCGTGCCTACCAATAGACTTCTACTATTCATGAAAATATGAATTTTAACCAGTTTAAGCCCTTTTATCCTGGGTTGCTGTATATGCAACTGGTCCTAGTCTTAAACAGCTTGAGGTTGTCATCTGAGAAGGGACAGCAGAGATAAAATCCAAGTGAGACTTTGGGGGTGATGACAGGTAATGGAAATCAATAATTTCAAAGAATAATGTTCTAGAATGTTAGATTCAAAAGCGACTCCATTTCCTACAAAATTAATCAACTTTGGAGGCTAAAGTGAGTATGGGTAAATCAAGCAATTTTTCTTACATACCTTTTTAATATAAAATTTAAGACAGTCTCATTTTTCCTTAAAACTTCCTATGTCATAGTATATAATTAGATATGCTCCAAAGTTGATAAGAAAATTCAAATTTAGATTTGAGAAGAAGGGAAGAAGTTGGTGACAGAACACCCAACCCTTTCAGTGAACACAAGCCTTGGGGTCCAGCCAAGAGGTGTCCAGAAATACCTGGAACAAGTGGCAGTGGCTTCCGAGCCTCTCGGGGTTGCCACTGAAGGACGATGTGGCCAGGGAGGTGCGCCAGAAGTGAGATTGCACAGTTGTAGTTAAAGCCATGAGTGGATATGAGCTATCCTCATAATCAAAATGAACTACCAGCAGAGAGATGCTTGATGGAATCCTAGTAAATACCAATACATGGATAAGAAAATGGCATGCGACATATGAGAATAAGAAGGAATTACTCTTCCACTTTGGTCCTCGAAGATCACCAATTCTGCTCCTTTCCCCACCTTTTTTCAAAAATGCTCATAAACTGTCCAGTTAGTAATCCATCTGGGAAACCCCCTGGAGTTGGGTGTGACACACTGATCTACAATTGCTATGAATTTCTGGGACCTGTGCGCATCTTGCTTCCGGCATACCCCCTTGGCCACATTGCCCTTCAGTGGCAACGCCAAGAGGTAGTCTATAAGACATTTTTTTGAAATCCCAGAGATCAGGAAATATTTTAACTCATTTATGCAAGAAATATTGTAGTGCACAAATAGCGGGCCAGTGGGGAAAATCATTTCCAATTAGGTCAGAACTGGGGAGTAAATTTTCCTGCCCAAAGAGGAGAAAATACTCTTTTCAGTTGTCTGCACAGTAGTCTTTAAATCTTCTATCTTTCTCCCTCCTTTTGGAACTGAACCCAGCACACAGGGCAAAATGAAGAAAAAATAGTCAAATTCAGGGGAATGGAAGACAGGCCAGTCATATGGGAAAATAAGCAATTCTGGGATTAAGCAGTGACCGAGAGTTTTTAGTATAAAGCATTCAGAAGAAAGAGTCTCTATACTAGCGGCTCTGTTCTAAAACTGAAATTTGAACAATTACAGGTGAATTTATGGAGAGTACTTTCTCGTATGGAAGCAAACCAGCATGAAATGTAGGAGCAAACTGGTAGAAGTTAGAGGAGAGAAATTATCTTCAGCATGGCTAAGGATCTTCACTAATTTCACAAAAACTTCATATGGATGTGGATGGACACCACTGATCATTTTACAGACTTCCCGGGAGTAGGTTGAACTTAGCTGGATTTAGTTCCTATTCCTAGCGTGGGCTGTTATTTTTAATGCATTCTTCTATTTGTCTCAAAGTACTGAGAAAGACTCCATGGGGCTGCTGTGATAAATGGAGACATCTGGGTGAAATAGACCCTTCCTGTAACTGCAGTTGAGATGCTGCAGCCAGGAGTGAGTAAGCCAGTAAACAGAGTGACTTCCAGAAAGCTGCTTTCCAAGGCTCATTCTGGTCCACTGTAGCTACTGCAAAATCCACTGGCAGATGTATCCTTCACCATTCTGAGTCCTGACTGCATTTCTATCTGCTGACTACACACTGCTAGCTCAAATTCACAGGGAGCTGTGTGGAGGACCTTGTTTCTGCAGCACCGTGCTCTGCCTTAGTCAGTGGTCTCGGAATGTTCCTCCATCCCACCTCATCAAGCTAGGCGCCCGGGAGTTACCCAGCATTCCCCTCCCCCTGCCCGCTTTCCCTCTGACATTTGCACCGGCCTCCATGTACTATTGATACTCCTTCTAAAATTCATGCCAGTCAATTCCATTATGTTCTTTCCCACCGCTACTGCCCTAGTTCTGTCTCCTCTCCATTCTTATCTGAAGTTATCTCTTAAAATAAAAATCTAATTATTTCACAGTCATACTTTAGAAAAGCTTCCATGGTTCCACTCTGACGATTGGACAAAGGCCAGCTCTTTAATAATGCCTTCAAAGCCCTTAAGAATTGAGTTCTGCTTATCAAGCTGCCTCTCTGCCTCTCTCTC